>CAUYLG010012396.1:0-91005 GCA_963573385.1 Cacajao melanocephalus | reverse complement strand
TGGAATGGCTGATACTGGTTGTTCCTTTCTATTTGTAGTGCTTCTTTCAGAAGCTCTTGTAAAGCAGGCCTGGTGGTGATGAAATCTCTGAGTTCTTGCTTGTTCTGAAAAAATTTTATTTTTCCTTCACTTATGAAGCTTAGTTTGGCTGGATATGAAATTCTAGGTTGAAAGTTCTTTTCTTTAAGCATGTTGAATGTTGGCCCCCACTCTCTTCTGGCTTGTAGGGTTTCTGCTGAGACATCTACTGTGAGTCTGATAGGCTTCCTTTTGTGGGTAACCTGACGTTTCTCTCTGGCTGCCCTTAGCATTTTCTCCTTCATTTCAACCCTGGTGAATCTGATGATGATGTGCCTTGGGGTTGCTCTTCTTGAGGAATATCTTTGCAGTGTTCTCTGTATTTCCTGGACTTAAATATTGGCCTCCATTCTCTTCTGGCTCATAGGGTTTCTGCAGAGAGATCTGCTGTGAGTCTGATGGGCTTCCCTTTGTGAGTAACCCGACCTGTCTTTCTGGCTGCCCTCAGCATTTTTTCCTTCATTTCAACCCTGTTAAATTCAACCCTGCCTTGGGGTTGCTTTTCTCCAGGAATATATTTGTGGTGGTCTCTGTATTTCCTGAATTTGAATGTTGGCCTGCCTTGCTAGGTTGGGGAAGTTCTCCTGGATAATATCCCGAGGAGTGTTTTCCAACTTGGTTCATTCTCCCTGTCACATTCAGGTATACTGATCAAACAGAGATTTGGTCTTTTCACATAATTCCATATTTCTTGGAGGCTTTTTTCCTTTCTTTTCACTCTTTTTTCTCTATTTTTGCCTTCTCACTTGATTTAATTGAGTTGATCTTCAGTCTCTGTTATCCTTTCTTCTACTTGATCAGTTCGGCTATTGAAACTTGTGTATGCTTCATGAAGTTCTTGTGCTGTGTTATTCAGCTCCATCAAGTTGTTTATGTTCCGCTCTGCACTGGTTATTCTAATTAGCATTTCGTCTAACCTTTTTTCAAAGTTCTTAGTTTCCTTGTATTGGATTAGAACATGCTCCTTTAGCTCAGAGAAGTTTATTATTACCTGCCTTCTGAAGCCTGCTTCTGTCACTTCGTCAAACTCATTCTTCATCCAGTTTTGTTCCCTTGCTGGTGAGGAGTTGTGATCCCTTGGAGAAGAGGCATTCTGGTTTTTGGCAATTTCAGTATTTTTTCACTGGTTTCTTCCCGTCTTTATGGATTTATCTACCTTTGGTCTTTGAAGTTGTTGGCTTTTGCATGGGGTCTCTGAATGGATGTCCTTTGTGTTGATGTTGAAGCTTTTTCTTTCTGTTTGTTAGTTTTCCTTCTAACAGGCCCCTCTGTTGTAGGTGTGTTGGAGGTCCACTCCAGACCTGGCTTGCCTGGTAATCACTTGTGGAGGCTACAGAACAGCAAAGATTGCTGCCTGTTCCTTCCTCTGGTAACTTAATTCCAGAATGGTACCCATCAGATGTCATCCATAGCTCTCCTTATGAGATGTCTCTTAATCAGGATAAACGGGGGTCAGGGAGCCACTTGAGGAGACAGACTGTCCCTTATCAGAGCTGAAGTGCTGTGCTGAAAGACCTGTTGCTCCCTTCAGAGCTGCTAGGCAGGGAATGTTTAAGTCTGCTGAAGCAGAACTCACAACCTCCCCTTTTCTCAGGTGCTCTGTCCCAGGACTGTGGGAACTTTATTTATAAGTCCCTGATGGGCTACTGTGTTTTCTCAGAGATGCCCTGCCCAGCAAGAAGATAGTCTAGTCAAAGTCTGCCTGCAGAGCCCTTGCTGAGCTGCTGTGGGTTCTTCCCAGTTGCTGTGTAAACTTCCCAGTAACTTTGCTTACACAGGCAAGGTTAGAACTGCCTACCTGAGCCTCAGTAATGGCAAACATCCCTCTCCCCATTGAGCTGGAACATCCCAGGTTGAGCTCAGACTGCTATGCTGGCTGTGAGAATTTCAAGCCAGTGGGTCTTTTCTTGCTAGTCTCCATGGGGGTGGGCCCACTGGTCCAGATTACTTGGTTCCCTGGCTTCAGCCCTCTTTTTTTTATGGGAATGAGCAGTTCTGTCTCACTGACATTTCAGGTGCCACTGGTGTATGAGAAAAAAAAATAGCTGAGGCTAAAATGGCTGCCCAGTTTTATGCTGGAAACCCAGGGTGCTGGTGTTGTAGGCACTGGAGGGAATCTCCTGGTCTGCCAGTTGTGAAGACCATGGGAAAAATGCAGTATTTAAGCCAGAGTGCTGGAGTGTCTAGAAAAGTCCCTAATGGCTTCCCTTGGCTAGGAGAGGGAGTTATCCAGCTCCTTGAACTTCCTGGGGGAGGTGACACCCCACCCTGCTTTGGTTTGCCCTCCTTTGGCTATACCCACTGTCTAATCAGTCTCAGTGAGATGAGCCTGGTACCTCAGTTGGAAATGGGGAGATCACTCACCTTCTGTCTCGCTGTCACTGGGAACTGCAGACTGGATCTGTTCCTATTTGGCAATCTTGGCAGAAGTCCCTGCTTGTCCATTTCTTTAAGAAGATGAAAAGTGAATTGAGAACAGGACTCTTGTTCAGAATCTTTACCTCTGAGTCTAGCAAGCATACAAATGACATTCAATACACATTGTTGAATGGATGCATCAGTTGACATTTTCTGTTTCTATTGCCCTTGTCCCAGGGTGGTACTAATCTATAAATGAACACTTTTTAGTCAGTTATATAAAGTTGAGATATGGTAGACTGGTGAGACTGATGCTTTTATCTCACAAATATTAGAATGAATAATTGAATAAACATTTTCTAAAAATGTAGCAAGCAAATTTCATGGATTGCTAATTTGATCGACATCAATGCTTTTGTTGTATGGGAAATATAACTATGGCATATTTAATTATTACTACATAGTTCATAAAAAGAGGCCAATATAGCCATGTATATATGTAGAATAAAATTTAGACTTAATATCTACCATAGATGAATACTTTGACTTTTTAATAACAGATAATGTATGGATTTATGCTAAGGCTAGGTCTCCAGGAGGTATTGAGTATAGTAATCAGCTGGCGATGGTATTATGTCAGGAAATGACAGAAAGCCCTCGTTGGCATGATTTGCTGTTCCTTAACGCAGCTAAAGAAAGCCCTCCCAGGGTTATATGGGAATTGATAAATTTGATTTCCTTTGATCACTGCAGCAGCAGTGAGAATATTTTTCTAGCCTATGTCTCCCAGAATGATGAGCCCTATAAAAATAAGAGATCTTCAGGTATGCTTCAGGTATGGGTCATTATATGGCAAACACATTCTCTATGTAAAAAGCTAAAAATCAATGGGTAAAATATTTTCTGATACTTGCGTATATATTTCATTTTAGATATTTAAAAAGAAGTTGTTAGTACCTTCATTTGCATTTGTCATGTCATTGTGATATCTGGTTAAGATTATTGGTTCTCCAAAAATGTGTCTTCAGTATGAGCATGAGCACAAAGTCTATGCCTTATGGACTGTGTGTACAGTGGTGTAAAATGACCCGCACAGTTTAGTACCCCTCTCCTCCAGTGTCCATACACTGCATAATCTCCAAGACAATAAAGTTAATGAATTTTACTTTCATGTTTGTTTATTTTGTATGGTATAATTGACTGTAAGAAAGGGAGGACCTCTAGGTGGGGAAGACCTAATCACCAAGAGCCCCTTAAAATAATTTTCTCTGGCAGGTAGGAGAAAAAGTCAGAGACTATTCAAAATTCAAAAAGTGAGAAGGACTAAATGTGTTTTGCTGACTGACTTGAAGATAAAAAGGGTTCACATGGAAAGAACATGCAAATGGACTGAGAGAAATGCCGAACCCATAACCAGAAAAAAAAAAATCCCAATCACCAGGAACTAGATTGTGCCTAAAGTTTGAATGAGATTAGAAACAGAGCTCTTTCCACAGCCTCCAGGAAAGAATTCAGTATTGGTTTCAGCTTTGTGACATCTTACTAAGAGAACCTAGTCCTGCCATGCCAGGTTTCTGACAGACAGAAACTATAATTACTTTGTCTCGTTTTAAATCATTGAGTTTGTGGCAATGTAGCAATAATAAAAAAATACAGGTTGAGTCAGAAAATATTTGGGTCTTAGGAATAAAGTTTTCATTAAAGTTAGTCAGTGAATCGTGGATATTCTCCTTCTTGACAAGAATGTAGAAGCACATACATTGTTAGGTGGATGTTTCTCTCTGAATAAATAAAGTTTCCCAAAATGTCAATCATTGCCCCAGTGGAGGCTGCTTTAAGACGTCTTTACAAACTGTTTTGATGGATTCTTAGAAGGTGCATTTCATTCATTTATTTCTGTCCTGCCTTCAAAGTCCTTAAAGGCATCTAGAAGATGTGCAAATCATAAATGCAAACAATCCTTAACTGTTTCTGGTGTGTTCACTTGCTACCAGAAGAATCTGTAGTACTTCTGCAGTAGTAATACATCCTTAGTGAAAACACTGAAAGAGTTTGACCAACTTTTGAAGCAGTGAGAGAGAATAAACTTCTTATTCAGTACTGAAGGGTTTTTTTCCCCATCTTCCCAGACACCAAGATGCTAGGAGGCTTCCACGTGTGCCTTCGTTTATTGTTTGCTTTTTCAGACTGTAGAGGAATGTACTGCTTCCTCCCTCTGACTGATTCCCCTGGCAAGCCTCTACCTCACTTGAAATTCTATTCCACTTCTTTTGTCTCTTTCTCTAATACTACCCTCATGCAGCAGCAATGAGCAGGATAAGTTCTATTCCTCTCTCTTATGTCACTCAGAGTTCCACTTGGGTTCATGTAACAACTAGTGTAAAAAAGTTAAAAATATAGACAGTTTTCAGATCTATTCCTTTTAGCTAAAAGACAAGAAGTTTTAATTGTAATATTTTCTTTTGCAATACTGCTTCAGAGAGAGCATCTCTTTGTAAACTGTAGTCCTGAACAAAGAAAATTAGTTTATAGGATTGGCTTTGCCATTAGCTGGATAGTTTGGGTAAGTCATGGGTAATCTCTGGCCCCTTACAGCCTACTTTTTTGTTAGTTTCTTACCCTTCTAGTCTTTGGTGAAAATAAATATGGTCTTTTGTTAGTTAGAATTCTCCAAGTTTTTCATAATTTGAAATTTCCTGGCAGTGGACTCTGAGATAGAGATTAGCTGGACTATGGAAGACTCATTTAAGAACAAAAGTAAATATATAACAATCAGGCCTTTGTTTGATGAGAATCTTAATTGAGTAGGTCTTTGACAGGAGATGTTATAACTAATTTAAATGTTCTACCTTAATTGGAAAGCAGTAAGGGCTCATTATTATTTCATTCTCATTCATGCCAGTGCATTTAAATAGACTTTCTTGCTCTTTGAGTTCAGTGGGTCCATGTTAAAAGGAGTACACTAAATAAAATTAATATTTAAACACAATTTCAAGGAGACAAAACCAAGAGGGCTTTATAATAGATCTGTACAAAAGAGTCATAGAACTTGCAAGAAAAGTTAAGTATGTGTCATATCATAGCAATAGGAAAGAATACAACACAAAATAAATTCTCTGATAATTTAATAAGATATCTTAATTACTTAAAAATTTGCAAATAATGTAAAAACAAGCACTTACATAAACATAGACACTTTGGCTAATTTTGAATTAATCAAAATTCATTGTTTGAGAAATTGAATATGAAACAACATTGCTTAGAGATAGAAAAATAAGAGATTTAAAAATAAATTATGAGAAAGAACAGAAGGAAACAAGAAGTGAAAATGAAAGTATGCAGCTAATAATAATAAGAAGTCTTTAGTTCCTAAATTTCCAGTTTCCACTGCTCTTGTTTACCAAAAGGCCTGACGTTATTCTCTACCTCTTGAATTCACTAAGATCTCATCACATCAGTAGCTTCTATTCCTGACTTGAGTATATATCTATACATTGCAATAAGGAGCAAAAGAGCAGTTTTAGCCACTTCAGAATGTTATTTGAAGATCACAGGAAATATGGGATATACAAAAATATGAAAGGCTTAGTGGTATGTGAAATAAAATAATGTAAATAAAAGAACATTCCTTTTGAGTACCTTTGAGTTCTATTAATCATTAAATAAAATACTTCTCCTCTGCTAGTAAAGAGAATTATCTTGAAAATGGCTGACTCTGAGTTTGGGTTATCCTTCATCTTATCTTTATAATCATTTGTCTATAGTTTACGAAATGTGACAGTGTTTGGGAGTGTGAAATAACTCATATGTTTTTATAGTCTCCAAAATAGTCTTTCGTATTACCTGTTTGACTTTTGCCAAAATAACCTGTATGGCTATATAAGACTGTGTAAGTGATAATCATTATCACAGAGACAAGAGTGTTGCACTTGATCCCAGAGAGTAAAAGTGGTTACTGAAATATGTTTGTAGTTGTGCTTTTATATAGAGAGAATAAGCATCTGCAAGGGGAAGGTAAACATTAACCTCATTAAACTTCTGGGGCCTACAGAATGGTTCATTCAGTTCATCCAGCAGTAACTCTTGAGGTTACATTTTATTTATGTACCAGACAGTGTTCAATGAACACAACAGGTGAGATTCTTACTATTGTTATACTCGCATTCTCTTGGAGATGGCAGAGATGGGTAAGGCTAAGAGCTAAGAAGAAAATAGATCAAGCGTTTGAGCTAATAATGGGTAGATGCTGTGATTCAGAATATTCATCAGAATAAAAGGTGTGATGTCTCTGAATAGAGTAATAAGAGATGACCCTCTGAGAAGGAGGTAGTGGAGATGAGATATAAAAGATGAAGAAAAGGCAACCACGTGAAGTTCTTCTGAGCGCATTTAAGTCAGAGAAGAGCAACTACAAAAAATGGAGAAAAGATTAGCATACTTGAAGATAAAAATGAAAGTTGGAATATATTTTTCTTAAGGAGATATGGGTTGAACATGGCTTAAATGTTGGGGGAGGGATCTTTAACTGGAAAGGACAAAAATTCTGCTGATAGTGGAATAAAATTTATAGTTTTAATAACAATCGACTTCTCAAGATTTCTGTTATATGGAAATATTTGCACAAGTACTTCTTAATGCATTTCACTTTTGTTGTGCTTTTGCTCAGGAATATTAATTTGCAGTACTTTTGTAAGTTATGTTGTCATGATACTAATTAGCCATGTATTTCTTTATTCTTAATTGACTCTGCCACTTGCCATGGATGGCATCTTTTGACTACATATAATCTCAGTCTTGAATTTGTCACAAAATATATTTTAAATTAGAAAGTAGGAGTAATAAAATATTGCATTTTGGTAATGTCCTAATGGTCATTTTAAAATCTCTTACTAAATGTGATTATGTCTGTGTGTTTATGGGAAAAATATTCCCTTCAATATAAAACTTGCCCCTTATTATTCTAATTTTATGTATATTATTTTTTGAAATACATAGGAATACAGCTAACCAAGGCGGTGAAAGATTTCTACATAGAGAACTATAAAACACTGCTGAAAGAAATCATAAACCATACAAATAAATAGAAAAACATTCCATGCTTATAAATTTTTAGGAAGAATCTATATTGTTAAAATGTCTATACTGCTGCAAAGCAATTTACGTATTCAGTGCTATTTCTATCAAACTACCAATTCCATTTTTCACATAATAAGAAAAAATAATCTAAAATTCATATAAAACCAAAAAAGAGCCTGAATAGCCAAAGCAATCATAAGCAAAAATAACAAATCTATAGGCATCACACTGCCAAACTTCAGACTATACTATAAGACTACAGTAACCAAGACAGCATGGTACTGGTACAAAAAGATACACAAGGACCAGTGGAAAACAAGAGAGAAGTCAGAAGTAAAGGCATATGCCCCCAGCTACTTATCTTCAAAAGAGCCAATGAAAATAAGCAACAAGGAAAGGACTCCTTCAATAAATGGTACTGGAATAACTGGCTAGCCATATGTAGGAGAATAAATCTGGACTCCTGCATTTCATAACATGCAAAAACTAAAGTTGAATTAGATGTAAGGTTTAAATGTAAGACCTCAAACTATAAAAATCCTAGAAGAAAACCAAGGAAATACCCATCTTAACATTAGCCTTGGCAAAAGCATTCATGGCTAAGTCCCCAAAAGCAATTGAAACCAAACAAACAAAAAAAAAGGACAAGTGGACCCAATTAAGCTAAAGAGCTTCTGCACAGCAGCAGAAACTACTACAAGAGCATACAAACCTACAGAATGGAAGAAAATATTTGAAAACTACGTACCTGACAGACGCCTAATATCCAGAATCTATATAAGGAACTTAAATCAATAAGCAAAAAACAAATAACTCCATTAATAACTGGGCAAGGAACATAAGCAGAAATTCTCAAAAGAAGACATGCAAGTGGCCAACAAACATATGAAAAAATGCTCATCATCACTAATCATCAGAGAAATGCAAATCAAAACCCTAATGAGATACCATCTCACATCAGTCAAAATGCCTGTCTATTAAAAAGTGAATAAAAAGCAGATACTGGTGAGGCTGCAGAGAAAAGGGAATGCTTATACACAGTTGATGACAATGAAAATCAGTTAAGCCACTGGGAAAAGCAACTTGGAGATTTCTCAAATAACTTCAAACCGAGCTACCATTCAACCTGGAATTCCATTACTAGGTATACACTCTAATAAAAATGAATCATTCTACCAAAAAAGCATATGCACTTGTATGTTCATTGACATGCTATTCACAATGGCAAAACATAGACCCAACATTGGTTTTCATCAGTGGTGGACTGGATTAAAAAAAAAATGTACATATATACTGTGGAATAGTAAACAGCTACAGAAAACAATGAAATAATGTCTTTTGCAGCAACATGGATGGAGTTGGAGACCATCATCCTAAGCAAACAAATGCAGGAACGGAAAACCAGATACTACGTGTTCTCACTTAAAAATGGGAGCGAACCCTTGAGTACATATGGATATAAAGATGGGAAAAATAGATACTGGAAACTACTAGATGGGAGAAAAAAGAGGAGCATAGGTTGAAAAACTACTTCTTGGGTACCATGTTCAATACCTAGGTGATGGAATCCATACCTCAAACCTCAGCAGCACGTAATACACCCATGTAATAAATGTGTCTTTGTACTACCTAATTCTAATATAAAAGTTGAAAAAAAAGTATGTTATTTTAAAGCTTAGATTTCACTGCCACCCTACCACGAACAGAAAATAAAATGTTTCTGTAGACAAACAGCCACAACTGTAGAAGGAAGGAAGGAAGGAAGGTAGGTTGGTCGGTTAGTCAGTGGAAGGTCAATGGAAGGTTAATGGAAGGTTTTGTGCTTTGGTGTTTTTTTGTTTTTGTTTTCTGCTGAAGGCTTATAGAATATGATGAGAAACACATCTTTCCAAGCATCATTTTTCTTTTCGTTTGCTCAGCAATAACTTTATCTACTTTGGAGCTGAAAAAGTATAAATTCTACACATACGCAAATACAGACACATACACATGTTAATATTGGTATTTGACTTAAAAAATCTCCATGAAGTTTGTGAGTAACTAAAATTCAGCAGATAGTCATCTAAACATTTATAATATTTACATTTTATTAAATTGAACTATAAAATTTCGTAATAAAACATAGGCACAAAACTGTAAAACTGAGAGTAAACTATTAGCTAGGGCTTTTTAAATGAGCCCATTAAAGTTAATGTGTATACATAGAAAATGTAACTATCAAATTGTCTGTACACCTTTCTTTGTCGTAAATATTTTTTAACACTGCCTGTATATTTCTGGGTAGACCTGACAGCAGATGGAGTCAACCATTTCAAGTCTGTAATTATTTTTGAAATAGCATAATTGGATGGGTACAGGGTAATAATGGCCCAGTGCAGTCTATAATGCAGGAAGCCTTGAGCTGGGTACTAGGATTCAGAAACAAGTGGAGAATTTAGAAATTTGGGTAGGTAAAATCAAGTGTGAAACTTAAATACAGTTATTCCCCTTAACTGCAGGAATTATATTCTAAGACCCCCCCAGTGGAAGCCTAAACTTGCAGAAAGTACTAAACCCTTTATATATTATAGTTTTTCCCATACATATATCCCTGTGGTATAGTTTAGTTTATAAAGTATGCTCAGTATGAGATGAATATGGTTTTTCTCTCAGAATATCTCATTGTATTGTACACACCCTTCTTGTGATGATGTGAGATTATAATATACCTATTGATGACATGAAGTGAAATAAATATTGGCATGGTAATGCAGCTTTAGGCTATTGATGATTCTAACTATGGTTAGAATGAAGATCACATGGTTTGGAAAATCCTGGATCATGGAGTGATAATGTCAATGATTGGATGTCATGAGCAGACGATGTGACATATAATGGGCTGGCAGAAGATGGTGTTAACCATTTCAAGTTCATGATTATTCAGAAACAGCTAGTAGTGTTAAAACGAGCGTTCTGAATGAAGAGATCCCCCAAACAGGCTTTGTGTGAACAACAAGGCTGTTTATTCACCTGAGTGTGAGTGGGCTGAGGCCAAAAAGGGAGTCAGTGAAGAGCGGTGGGATAGGAGTTGGTTTTATAGGTTGTAGGGGAGGCAGTGGAAAGTTACAAAAGTTACAGTTTGGGGCAGTTTTTTGTAAGCTGGGAATGGGTCATAGGTTTGCAAGCTGGGAAGGACTCATAGGGTGTGGAGTCATGAGTTTGGCCAAGCTGGGAGGAGGCCGTAGGGTGTGGAGTCTCGAGTTTGGAGTTTGGCCAAGGTCAGTTACAGCCCAATGGCCTTGTCAATCGAGGCCAGAATAAGAAACAATAGAGAATGTCTCAGTTAAGTAGGCACTGTAGGGGTTGATCATTTCTTCCTCTTTTCATGATCTTCCAGCTATTTCAGGTTTTCTATTTCTGGAAGGCCCTCCAGAAGTTACGTGTGGTTTGTAGGGGTGACCATGCCATCTGTGACTCGGTCAGACCTTCCAATAGCATAGACAACATGGATACACTGGACAAAGGGGTGACTCATATCTCAGGCCAAGTGGGACATCATGATATTTCATCATATTCCTCAGAATTGCATGCAACTTAAAACCCATGAATTGTTTATTTCTGGATTTTTCTGTTTAATAATTTGGACTGTGGTTTACTGCAGGTAACAAACCACGGTAAGAGAAATCTTGGATAAGGGAGGACTACTGTATTTCATGTGCATTCTCACGTCCTTTGAGACTTTCCTACAGATTGCTAATCTTTGCTGCTTTTCGATAGTCTCCTCCTTATAGATTTCCAAGTGAATGAAAATAACAAAGAAATTATTATAATTTTATTGAATATATTATAACTGATGTGTTTTCACCTGTGTGATTAGACTACATCTGAATAACTCAAATAAATTTTTATTGTGAATTATACTGTTTTAGGAGTTATTAAGAAATTATTTTAGGCAGATAGAGAGGAAAGGAAGTTCTTGGGAAGTTTTTGTTTCTTTTAAAGAAGGTCCAGAAACATTTTTGTCTAACAGGAAAGCCCAGACTCTCAGAGCTGGGTGGGCAAGCTTTGTATGCGAATGCCAGCCATTAGAAACTTGATTCACCCAAACATGGTGATGTCCACCATTTTCTTCCTTGCCCCCACTTGTGCCTGGCCACATAGCTGCCCCCACCTATTCCCACCTGTGTAGAACATCATGGTGCCCTGCATTTGCAGATTAAAAGGCTAGGGTGTGAGGGCCAGTTTTTTCATGAGCTGTGTTAATGACATGCCTGGTCAAACCAATCCCGTGAGCCCTATGCAAATCAGACACAGTCTGCGACAGCCCCCTCGTTTAACTGGCTGTTTTCTGTTACACTAGAGGTTTCCTCTCTTGGCTTGGCGTCCTCCTCCCTCTGTCTCTGTATGAGGGAGCTTCTGTCTTTCCGGCCTGTTAAACTGTTTGCTCCTTAAAACAGCTTTACATGTGTCCCTGTTATTTAATCTAAATCATCATGAGACTAACGACCCTGGTGTTCCTCCAGTTATTGGAGCCATATCAACACATATGAAATAATTTTGGGATTTCTGTTTTCATTAAAGTTTTATTGACAAATAACTCACATATCATAAACTTCATTCCTTCAGTTGCAGAAGGAAGATGGTGGATAGGAGGCAGGGCTAACATGCATCTTTCACTTGAACAGACAGAACAGTGTGTAGAGACTCATACTGTGAGCTTTTGTTCCAAGAACCAATAGAGGAACATATAAAGAAAACCAAAAGAATTCCCATATCCTTGGAAAAAAGCAGCATGCCAATGCAAACTCCACAAGACAGGGGAAAAACTGTGAGTCCCCAAAGTGTGAGAGGGGGTAAAACTCACCCCAAACACATATCCCCACTAAAGAATCTGAAAATCCAGTCACAAGAGAAGGATTTAACTTTACCTAGAGCTGGAATAGATTTAGAGTAGAAGCCGCTCGCCGCAGCAGGAAGAGCCTTGTAGGCACCCCTGGTATCGAGCCCAAAGATGCCATTCTTGACTGTATCTCACAGGGGCCCTCAGGGAAGGAGCCAGCAGAATTAGGGAGGCAGTCACAGGGTGAAATAACCTTTCAACTGAATTTTGGAATAATTTCGAGTGCACATGAACTCTTCAAGCAGAATCCAGGGCGTGGTACAGACACAGTGCAGGAGCTGCTAAGGTTACACACAGACAGGGAGGGGCATCATCTGAAAGCTGTGCTTGCTCTCAGTGGGGAAGCTTATGGCCTGGGGCAGGTCTGGATTCTGGATGCAGACTGCCCGGGATCTAAACCTGGTGTTGTTAGCCGGGCTTTGCAGAAGTGAGACTGGCCTCACCAACTGCACCGGAGCTGGGTGAGGCCTCTCATAACTGGCAGTCCCCCACTTCCCTGGTGAACTATACTGCACAGTAAGGCAGCCATACTGCCCTCTGGAACATAACCCTATTGGCCATTCTCCCATCCCCCACAGTGGCTGTGGCTGTGGCTGTGGCAAGCCCTACCCAAGGCAAGTCCAAGCTCAGACCTACCTAACCCTGCCCCCACCTGATGGTTTTCCTACCCACCCTGGTAGCCTAAAACAAAAGACAAACTCTTATGAGTTTTATGGCCCCACTCATTGCCTGAGAAACCAGATTACTTTCCTTGACCAACTTACGGCAAGCTGAAATCCCACCACTAATATGCAGGTGTTGCTCTCTTGAAAGCACTACCTCCTGGCTGGAGGCCAACCAACTCAGGCCATCATAGCAACTCATGACCGAATTACGCTGTTTCCAGGAAGGAGATAACAACACCTAATACCACTGCCTGCAACATCCTGGCTAACCAGAGGTCCTGAGTCTGACCATTCGACAACTTTACTGATAGCATAACCAGCATTTGAGAAAACCAGCACACTAACCTATCTACAACCAGAGTCCACATCACTCCACTGACACCTCCACGAGAGCAGATGCTGGTGTCCATGGCAGGGAGACCTGAAGACTAATCTTATCACTCCACTCTTGGCAGACATTCCCCGGCACCAGCTCAGAGCCTGGTAGCTCCACTGGGTGGCTAGACCCAGAAAAGCTATAATAATCACTGCAGTCTGACTCTCAGGAAGCCCTAGCCCAAGGGAAGGGGGAAAGCACCACATTAAAGGATCACCCAGTGGGACAAAAGAATCTGAACAGAAGACTTTGAGTAGCAGACCTTTCCAGTGGTTTGTAGTTTCTCAAGTAGAGAAACAATTGCAGTGCTGGGCTCAGTAGGGAAAGTCTACACCTATATCCCAAAAGGGAGGCAGCCCCTGTAATCATGAAGGGCCTTGAAGAAGTGGTCCTTGTCCCTGCTGGTACTCATTGTAGATAGAGCTGGGGCTTCCCCCACAGGAATGTAGCATGGAGGCATCTATGGACAGCCTTTCTGGAACAATCCAGGATGAGTGCAGCCTAACAAGAGGAACACCCCGCAGATTTAGGCATGAAAGGCAGAGTCACAGTTCCTCCCTGCTTGGGACATTAAGATTCCTATAGATGAAAAGAGGTGGCTGTCTGATCTAAATAGCTGAAATACTAGGACAGGAGTGAGGCTGTTAGATGAATAGCTTTCCTGCTGACCTGGCGGGGGAGCTGAGGTAGCTCCCACTCTTGACCCTGATAAAACCTCAGTACAACTAATTGAGAGATCCGCAGCTACCTGGTGCTCTGCATGCCTCTGCCTCCCAGGAGTCCTTTGAGCTTCTTATATTTGGATGTCTAGATCTCCAGTGAGACTCCATCTCAAAAAAGAAAGGAAAAAGGACTACTAGGAAATTCATCACAAAAAAATTATCACCTAGGTAGAAAGTCATCAGGTTATCTAAAGTCAACATTAAAGAAAGAATCTTAAGAGCTGTGAGACAAAAGCATCAGGTAACCTAAACAGTAAAACCTCTCAGATTAACATTAGCTTACTCAGCAAAAACCTTGCAAGCCAGAAGGGATTGGCATCCTATATTTAGCCTCCTCAAACAAAATAATTGTCAGCCAAGAATTTTGTATCCAGCAAAACTCAGTTCATAAATGAAGGAGAGAGAAAATATTTTTCAGACAAACAAATGCTGAGTGAATTTGCCACTACCAAATCTCACTATATGAAATGCTTAAAGAAGTTCTAAGTCTTGAAAGAAAACCTTAAATTATACCAAAATAGAACTTTCTTAAAACATAAATGTCACAGGGCCTATAAAACTACAACACAATGGAAAAATGAAGGTATTTAAGCAATAAACTAACACGGTGAATAGAACAGTATCTCAAATCTCACAACTAATATTGAATACAAATGGCCTACTGCTCCAATTGAAAGATGCAAATTGGCAAAGCAGATAAAAATCCACCAACCAAGTATCTGCTACTTTCAAGAGACTCACCTAACAAATAAGGACTCACATAACTTCATGTCAAGTGTAGAAAAAGGTATTCCGTACAAATGGAAACCGAAAGCAAGCAGAAGTAACTATTCTTATATCAGGCAATAAAGACTATAAAGCAACAACAGTTAATATTGTATAATGATAAAAGGACTTGCCTAATAGGAAAAAATCACAATCCTAAATATATCTGTACCTTAATGTTGGAGCTCCCAAATTCATAAAACAATTACTAATAGATGTAAGAAGTGAGATAGATGCTAACACATTAATAGTGGAGGTCTTTAATACTCCACCCACAGCACTATATAGGTTATCAATACAGAAAGGCAACAAAGAAACATTGGAGTTAAACTGTACACTAGAAAAAAGTGGACTTAACAGATACTTACAGAGCATTCTACCAAAAAACTGTGGAATATACGTTCTTTTCATTAGCACGTGGAACATTCTCCAAGATACAATTTGATAGGCCACCTTGAAAGCTAAGTTGTGAGGTTACAAAGTCATAAGAATGAATCAATGGGGACTTTGGAGACTCAGGGGGAAGGAATAAAAAACTACACATTGAGTACATTGTACACTGTTTGGGTAACAGGTGCACCAAAATTTCAAAAATTACCACTAAAGAACTTGTGCATATAACCAAAAACCATCTGTTCTCCCAAAACTATTGAAATAAAAAATAAATTAAAAAAAGTATAGTGATCTTTTTGATAATCCACTTCCATTTAACGAATATTAAATATATTTTACCTTTCTTTAAAAATAAAGTATAAAATTCAGTAGTTTTTCAGCCCATTCACAGTTTATCAGCCATCACCACTGTCTCATTACAGAAAATTCAGATCACCAAAAATATATGCAAAAAGCAACCACATACTTAAACTGCAGTCATTTTCCACACAACCCCTTCGCACAGCCCCTGGCAACCACTAATCAGCTCTCTGTCCAAGAGTTTGTCCATGCTAGACAATTTACACAAATCATATCGTATATGGAAAGAGATTCCTTATTTTTCTCTTACATAAACACATTTTAATGAAAGTATCTGTTACTGGATATGCTACCATTTTTTATTTTGTATTTTTGTATTATACTTTAAGTTCTGGGGTGTATGGGCAGATTGCACAGGATTGTTACATAGGCATACACATGCCATGGTGGTTTGCTGCATCCATTCCCCCGTCATCTACATTAGGTATTTCTCCTAATGTTAGTTCTCCCCAATTCCCCCCATTCCCTGCTATCCCTCCCCTAGTCCCCATACCCCCCAGCAGGCCCTGGTGTGTGGTGTTCCCTTCCCCGTGTCCATGTGTTCTCATTGTTCAACTCCCACTTGTGAGTGAGAACATGCAGTGTTTGGTTTTCTGTTCTTGTGTCAGTTTGCTGAGAATGATAGTTTCCAGCATCATCTATGTCCCCGCAAAGGACATCAACTTATCCTTTTTCATGGTTGCATGGTATTCCATGGTGTATATGTGCCACATTTGCTTTATCCAGTCTCTATTTGATGGGCATTTGGGTTGGTTCCAAGTCTTTGCTATTGTAAACAGTGGTGCAGGGAATATATGTGTCCATGTGTCTTTATAATAGAACAATTTATAATCCTTTGTGTATATACCCAGTAATGGGATTGGTGGGTCAAATGGCATTTCTATATCTAGATCCTTGAGGAATTGTCACACTGTGTTCCACAATGGTTGAACTAATTTATACTCCCACCAACAGTATAAAAGTGTTTCTATTTCTCCACATCCTCTCCAGCATCTGTTGTCTCCAGATTTTTCAGTGATCGTTGTTCTAACTGGCATGAGATGGTATCTCAACCTGGTTTTGATTTGCATTTTCTGATGACCAGTGATGATGAGCTTTTTTTCACATATTTGTTGGCTGCATAAATGTCTTCTTTTGAGAAGTGTCTGTTCATATACTTTGTCCACTTTTCGATAGCTTTTTTTTTTTCTTGTCAATTTGTTTAAGTTCTCTGTAGATTCTGGATATTAGCCCTTTGTCAGATGGGCAGATGGCAAAAGTTTTTTTCCATTCTATTGGTTGCTGGTTCACTCTAATGATAGTTTCTTTTGCTGTGCAGAAGCTCTTGAGTTTAATTAGATCTCATTTGTCTATTTTGGCTTTTGTTGCCATTGCTTTTGGTGTTTTAGTCATGAAGTCCTTGCCTATACCTGTGTCCTGAATGCTATTGCCTAGGTTTTCTTCTAGGGTTTTATGGTGTTAGGTCTTATGTTTAAATCTTTAATCCATCTTGAGTATAAGGTGTAAGGAAGGGTTTCAGTTTCTGCCTTCTGCATATGGCTAGCCAGTTTTCCAACACCATTTATTAAACAGGAAATCCTTTCCCTATTGCTTGTTTTTGTCAAGTTTGTCAAAGATCAGATGGTTGTAGATGTGTGGTGTTACTTCTAAGGCCTCTGTTCTGTTCCATTGGTCTTTATCTCTGTTTTGGTACCAGTACTATGCTGTTTTGATTACTGTAGTCTTGTAGTATAGTTTGAAGTCAGAAAGTGGAATGCCTCAAGGTTTCTTTTTTTTTTTTTTTTGATTAGGATTGTCTTGGCTATGTGGGCTCTTTATTGGTTCCATGTGAACTTTAAGGTTTTTTTGTTTTTGTTTTGTATTTTTCAGTTCTGTGCAGATGGGGATAGCATTGAATCTATAAATTACTTTGGGCAGTATGGCTGTTTTCACGATATTGATTATTCCTAACCATAAGCATGGAATGTTTTTCATCTGTTTGTGTCCTCACTTATTTTCTTGAGCAGTGGTTTGTAGTTCTCCTTGAAGAGGCCCTTCACATCCTTTGTTAGTTATATTCCTAGGTATTTTATTCTCTTCATATCAGTTGTGAATGGGAGTTTGCTCATGATTTGGCTGTTTGTCTGTTATTAGTGTATAGAAATGCTTGTGATTTTTGCACATTGATTTTTGTATCCTGTGACTTTGCTGAAGTTGCTTATCATCTTAAGGAGAGTTTGGACTCAGACCGTGGGGGTCTTCTAAATATACAATCATGCCATCTGCAAATAGAGACAATTTGACTTCCCATTTTCCTAATTGAACATCCTTTATTTCTTTTTCTTTCCTGATTGTCCTTGGTAGAACTTCCAATACTTAGTTGAATACGAGTGGTGAGAGAGGGTGTACTTGTGTCAGTTTTCAAAGGGAATGCTTCCAGTTTTTGCCCATTTGGTATGATATTGGCTGTGGGTTTGTCATAAATAGCTCTTATTATTTTGAGATCCATTCCATTGATTCTTAGTTTATTGATAGTTTTTAGCTTGAAGTTCTGTTGAATTTTGTCAAAGGCCTTCTCTGCGTCTATTGAGATAATCATGTGGTTTTTGTCTTTGATTCTGTTTATCTGGTGGTTTACGTTTATAGATTTGTGTATGTCAAACCAGCCTTGCATCCCAGAGATGAAACTGACTTGATCCTGATGGATAAGCTTTTTGATGTGCTACTGGATTTGGTTTACCAATATTTTATTGAAGATGTTTTCATCAGTGTTCATCATGGATATTGCCTAAAATTTTCTTTTTCAGTTGTGTCTCTGCCAGGCTTTGGTATCAACATGAAGTTGGTCTCATGAAATGAGTTAGGTAGGATTTCCTCTTTCTGTATTTTTTGAAATAGTTTCAGAAGGAATGGTACCAGCTTCTCTTTGTATGTCTGGTACAATTCTGCTGTGAACCAGTCTAGTCCTGGACTCTTTTGGTTGGTAGTCTATTAATTACTTCCTCAACTTTGGACCTCGTTATTGGTCTATTCAGGGATTCAACTTCTTCCTGGTTTAGTCTTGGGAAGGTGTAACTGTCCAGGAATTCATCCATTTCTTCTAGATTTACTGGTTTATATGCACTGAGGTGTTTATAGTAATCTCTGATGGTAGTTTGTATTTTTGTGGAATCGGTGATGATATTCCCTTTATCATTTTTTTATTGCATCTATTTGATTTTTCTCTGTTTTTTTTTTATTAGTTGGGCTAGTGGTATATCTATTTTGTTGATCTTTTCAAATAACCACCTTCTGGATTTACTGATTTTTTGAAGGGTTTTTTGTGTCTCTATTTCCTGCAGTTCTGCTCTTACTATTTCTTGTCTTCTGCTAGCTTTTGAATTTGTTTGATCTTGCTCCTCTGGTTCTTTTAATTATAACATTAGGGTGTCAATTTTAGATCTTTCTTCACTTCTCTTGTGGGCATTTAGTGCTATAAATTTCCCTCTACACACTGCTTTAAATGTCTAGAGGAACAATATAGATGTTCTTCAAAACCAATGAGAATCTCTGGTGCATTGTGTCTTTGTTCTCATTGGTTTCGAAGAACATCCTTATTTCTGCCTTCATTTCATTATTTATCCAGTAGTCATTCAGGGGCCAGTTAAGTTTCCATGTAGTCGTGTGGTTTTGAGTGAGTTTCTTATTCATGAATTATAATTTAATTGCACTGTGGTCTGAGAGACTGGTTGTTATGATTTCTGTTCTTTTGCATTTGCTGAAGAGTGGTTTACTTCCAATTATATGGTCAATTTAAAAATAAGTGTGATGTGGTGCTGAGAATGTATATTCCATGGATTTGGGGTGGAGAGCTGTGTAGATGTCTATTAGGTTCACTTGGTCCAGATTTGAGTTAAAGTTCTGGATATCCTTGCTAATTTTCTGTCTCATTAACCTTTCTAATATTGACAGTGGAGTGTTTAAGAAAATCATGAATTGAATGTCTGTCCCTTCCACAGGGAGCTTACAGTTATTTTGGGGATGGTTTCCGCTACTTCTGTTGATGATTTCTCTTTTGATTCATTTCTTGTTTGTTCAGATGTAGTTTGTGTTAGAATTAGACAACTTTTACTCACGCTTAGTGGCTAATTCTTTTAATTTTTATTTATAATCAAAGACAAAACTCAAAAGCCAACCATCAGTAATCAGCTTTGATCATTATCCTCTTTGAAACTCCCAGTTGACCCCTCGTTGAGGCCAGTACCTGCCTCAGCAATCTAGGACTGGTGACTCTGCCAAATTACACTTTTTTTTGGAACTAACTTCCTTTTGCTTTCTGTCCTCTGGTTTCACACCTTAAGCTAGGGAAGATCTACCTTAAAGTCCTTCCTCCAGTCAGACATCTTAATGCTACATTGTCCTGCTCCTGCACTAGCCATATAGCTTTGCCCCATAAGATATCCTGATGGCTCTACTTGCATAAAAGCCAACCCTAGTTAATGCTGACCTATGTGTTGCTCTGTATCTACCTGACTCAATAACTGCCTACTGCTTCAGATTTCTAACCTAGAACATCTACCACTCAAGTTGCTTATTAAACACAAGTTTTATTGGCTTGGCTTTATACAGAATTTAAAAACTTCAGTAAAAAGTAATCCACTTTTACCTTAAACACTACTCTTTGTGGATATAAGTCAACAATTTTCCATTTTTACTAGAAATTTGTGTTTTCTATTTTTGTTAGAATGTCACTTCAGTGTTCTGAATCAAGTTATCACCATTTTCCAACACTGACTGATTCTCCAATACTGTTTGTCGTCAGCATGTTGGTTCGGTTAATTTTTGTCTCAGATTTTTCAGCTGTTTCACGTAATAACTTGATTCTCAGTGTGGTTTATGGTCTAATTATTTCATTTCTTAGTTACATAATGTTGTCCATGTTCCATATTCACCTCACTTTATTTCTGATCTTATTTCAACTATTTCAATAGATTCAGTTGATATAGTTTTTCTTTTTTTAAATATTTCCCATATTTTTTTCTTAAATTTTTATTCAAATTTAATTCTGATTTTATAGATATTGAAGTGTGTTTGAAGTGTGTTTAAAAAACTTAGTTTAAGGATAAACATTTTAGTTGATAGAATTTATTACTGTCTAACATTTTTTTTAAAAAAAGTAGGCAATTCTAAATTTATCATGATTTCATAGCACACTTGCCATATCATAGGAAATTTGCCAGGTGCTGGGAATAAAAACGTGAATTGTAGAAATTGTGCTCAGGTAGCACAGAAATTGGGCAACTAAACAAATTCTGTATCCTTTTAAGTTAAAACAGAGGTATGTACATAACACTTATTTTCTGTTGCTATTTTGTTATATATATTGCCTGCCATATTTATTACATATATTTATTATACATATTATCACATTTATAGAGGTTTAAAACAACTTAAATTTATTACCTTACAGTTCTGTAGGTCAGAAATGCACTGTCTCACTGTGCAAAATCAAGGTTATGGCAGTGCTGTGTTCCTTTCTATAGTTTTTAGAGGAGAGTCTGTTTCTTTTCTCACTCAGCAGGGATCATCAGAATGTAGTTCCATGTGGTCATAGGACTGACCCATGATTTCCTTTTCAGTTCTCAGCTAAGGGTTGGTCTCTGTCTGCAGTCCTTGCACAAAGACCACTACATCTCAAAATCAGCCACAAGATATTAAATTCTTCTCTGGCTACAGTCTCTCACCATTCTTCTACCATCGCATCACTTTCTTTGTCTCTTTGCACCAGATAAGGCTTCTTCACTTTTTAGTCTCTCAGATTGGCCCAGATATATAATCTGATATAAACTCCACCTCTCAAGTCTATCCTTAATCACATCTGCAAAGTACCTTTTGCCATGTAAAATAACATATTCACAGGCTCCAGGGATTGGGAGGGTGGACACCTGTTATCCTGCCCACCACATACAGAATGCTACAGAAATACAGCATAATGTTTAATGCACTGTGAGAAAGTAAATTTGTAATGGAATGTATTAAACTCCTCGAGGGCATGGACTGGATCTGCTTTGTTCACTGTTTGTATCACTGACCCTAGCACTTTGGCCCTTGTAGCTTCAAAGTAAATATTCTACGAGTAGGTGAATAAATGAAGTGACAGTTATGCATTTCTCCAGAGAATGTGTATCAGGTAACCAACAATATCAGAGGTAATAGATAGCATGGGCAATTAGGGAATGGTAAAGAGCTTAGCATGGTAAGACTGGAGAAGCTAGTCACTGGTGTTAAAAAGTTTGAACTATATAGGTAATTAAATGCCATAAAATGATTACAAGAGAAAAGTAATATTTATAGAAAAATAATTCTGGCTGAAGTAAAGAAATAGATTGAGTCAGTGAAAGGAGGATGTATATAATGCTAAAAGCTGGGACACCGTTAGTTGACAAAGTTGAAACACCTGTGATCAAATTCACTGGGTGCATTAAAGATGAATATACTTTTAGATTTTCAGTCCCTTTCAGAGGAAAAGAAATGAAAATGTCATCTGCTGCCATGTTTGAATGGCTGTTGTGATGCTGTGACATGGCTTCCTAGTAAGAAAAATAAAGATGATAATGAGAAGATGATAAGTCATTGACATACAAGTGGATTTAAGAATGAAATGTCACTCAGAATTATTCTTGATATTCTATAAACAACATAACTGCAGAATAAATATAAAAAGAAAAGAGAGTAGACTTGATATAGAATGGTGATACATTCTAGTTTGCTACAAAAGTCCTGATTTAGAATATTATCCAGTACTCTCACTGCATGTGGTTTTATTCTCACAAGTTTTCCAATCTGGGTAATAAATTGCTCTAATTATACAGAATCAAGTTTCAAAAAAAGAGAACATGATACAATTACTTTTAAGACAACAGCTCAGATTATTACTATTTTTTTTCTGCACCCTCAAACTTAACGGCTGAGTAGAAAGTAACTATTTTTAAAAAGAACTAAGTTGTTTTGGCTTCAGACCTTGCAATGATACTAACTTAGGTGCTCCCAAGGAGAGTAGTCCAAATTGTTTACATAAGGTTTTAAACATCGGTTTTGTTATAATAGCCATTAAAAATTTTTTCTTCAGCTTATATCTAGATATGGTTAGAAGTTAATCTCATTTTAATACAGTTCTTCTTTTATACAAAATATGGCAGTTAAAATCATAGAGCTAGTCAGTATAATTTGGTGTAGTTTAAAATAAATAATTTCTAAAAAAAAAAAAAAGACTACAGACATTGAAACCTAAGAGAAAAAAAATCTGGATTTAAAATTGAACAGATCTCTATTGCAATCTTGGGTTGGCTCACAATAGCTTTATAATTATGTGCAAATGATTTAAGTGGTAGGGTCCTTGATTTTATATAGGCTTATAAAAGCCATTTCTCTCTCATAGAGCTGTTATAAGAAATAAGAGATTATTATGCAAGTTTCTAAGCTTAAAGGACTTCACCGAATTTCTGGTTTCCTTAGGCAGATTTCTTTCTGTTAGGTATCGTGTTACAGGCATGTTTTATATTTAATTCAATTGAACGTTCAATGCACTCTTTAATAATCTGATACTGAACAAGAGATTGGAGAAGATGCAGTGTCATTTGAAAGTAAAGAACAGCTGTTGCTTTTTCTTTTTGCATTTCAGCATAGAGGAGCTCAATTTTCTATCTTCTCTGTATCTAAATACCTCCAAGTCAATCATTAAGAGTGGTAACTGTGGCCAAAGCCATGGTTGCCTTTCTTCCTGCAGTTGAGTAGGAATACCCTTCCCTTTCTCCTGAGCATCAACAAGACTAAAATGGTTGAACCTATAGACCTGCTTTATCCATGTGTAATAAGCTAGCAGAGTCTTTCTCACAGTGTGGTAAAATGGGCCCTTTATCCAGACTCTCTTAGTCTTGGTTGTGAACTTCAGGAGAAATGCAAATCTTTCAGGAGCTAAGTACCAAGAGATGCTCCAGCAGAAGGACCTCTAGATGAGGAGACTACAAAATAGTTCTAATTTTATCATATATTTTAGGTTTTTAAACTTGAGAAACCTAGGATGGGTAAATTGTAACAAGAAAAATGTTTCGGTTTTGTTTTTTCAAAACCAGGGGAAAGTGTATCAAATGAGGAATAGAAAACACCCAATTTAGTTTTCTTGTCCCAGCCTCCGAACAAACACTTTATTTTCTAATGACTCTTGTCTATCATTGAATTGGAACCTGACATACAAGTAGATTTAAGAATTAAATTTTACTCAGAACTACTCTTGGTATTCTCTAAGGAACAGAACTGCAGAATGAATAAATAAGGAGTATAAAATAGGCTTGGTATAGGGTGATCAGACATTCTACTCTGCTCCACTGGCTCTGTTTCTGTTCTATAACATAACAGAAATAAAATTCAACTTTAAAAAATTTAATTTAGAAATGGCCACTGTCAACATGACCTGACTTTAGAAAAATTCCCTTGTGTTTTGAACTTACTTTGTTTCTTTGAGATGATTTTACTTGGCCAAACGTTAAGAATACAAATAAAAAATTATATCAATATAATACCTTTAACTGCAAAGAAGGAAACTTCAACCAAAAGGATCTTTAGCATTTTACTCAGCACGCACCTATTAGACATGCACTCTCTTTTCATATTGAAAGGCCACATATGGATTCAACTGATGAGGCCAGTGGTGGTATTGCTGAGGCTCAAATCAATGTCTCTTCTGTGCCCAGTCCATGATATTAACAATCCTGTAAGCCAGTTTCTTAGTGAAATTCCACAAGCACCTAAATTTAAACAAATTTCTAAAACAATAAAATTTATCAGTTTGCTTCATCTGAGACATCAAACTTATATAAATATATTTTTGTAACTCATTCTCATTTTATAAATATGATTTGTAATTATCCCTAGGCTAGTGTTAATACAGATTTTAACATAGATCACTATAATCCTTTTAGCATATAGAATATCATACAATTCACAAAAATGAAGCATGACACCTAATACAGAACCTATAATAGAAATAATCTTCTGTAGATGCTAGTGGTGTATAAAACACGATGATTTTTATAAACAGAAAAATGCAGAGACCTACATGCTTTTCCTACATGAAACCAAAGCTCCAGATGTTTAGAATCATCAAAAACATCGAGTTGTTTAAAAGTCCACAGAACTGTATTTTTACTTCACTTCTCAGTTTAATAGTTTGATGAGGGTGGTCAAAACTTGGGTCCCTGAGAATTTTAGTGCTAATTATGTCCCATGCTGAAGGTGGTTCTGAAAGGTCTGATTAATTACCCATATAAAAGAAGAACAGATAGAGGAGAAAGGATACAAACTACAGAGCGGCAACGTCTGGTACACACTTTTATATAAATCACATATCTCGGTATTTTCCTTTCTTTGCTCTAAATGCTAAATAATTTCCCTTTACAGAGAAAACTGAAAGAAAAGTTGCTTTTAAGATATGGATATTGAAATAATGTTTACCTAGAAAGTCCTATATCAGCATCTTTTCCCAGTCCTAAAACGTGGCCACTCCTATATTTGTTCCAAAAATACATATTTATCAAGAATTTATACTTTGCAAATAATTTTATTAGCAGAGTAGGGGTAGGTTTTTTTAAAAAAAAAAATTTTAAGAGCGAATTTAAGGTCAATAGACAAGAGCCAGGGAGCGAGAAAAGACCATCTGTGAGTAGTAAAAGGGATAATAGTTTCTTTCAAGTTCTTCAAAGGAGAAAGATTTCCAGCTAAGATGGCCAGGGAAGGGGCTGAGATAAAGTGGAATATATTCTACACCTGGAGTTTATGCTACTACTGATTCTGGACTCCATTCGTCTGAGAAGGGGTCAGGCACTGATATTTTTTTAACGTCTCTAAGTGATTCTAATAAAAAATTAAGAATGATTGATCTGGAGAGAAGAAAAATAGGAAGAGAGAGGGAAAAGTAAGGGAGGGAAAAGGAGGGGATGACAGATGATGAAGAAAAAAGGGAGGGAAAAAAGAAGAGGTGAGGTGAGGTGGAGAGTATTTAGCACACAAGAGAGATGAGTGTATGAACCAAAACATAAGGTCAGGGATGTGTAAGACAAGGTGAATAAAACCATCAGGATTAACTTTTGGCTGGATTCAAAAAGGCATGGTTTATACTGTAAAGTTTAACTAGAATTAGATTTCCTAAAGTTGATTGTGATTGTTCAGAAACTTATTTTTCTCATAGGTAACTAGGCAAATATTTGAGGTTTGTAGAGGGGGTACAAGAAAACCCTTTGAGCATTAGTTATCAAATATGTGTGCTTAAGAGTCATTTGTAGAGCTCATTTAAAAATATGGACCATCACACAAGAGATTCCTAAGTAGTCTGGGGTAAGGTCCAGTCTCTGCATTTTACGCATGTGGCTTCAGCTGAGGCAGATGTTACATGGATTAATCTAGTGCAACAATAGTTTTTGCAGAAAATGAGATGTCTGATGATGACTGTGATTAATTATACAGAGATCAAGAAATACTTGTGGAGTATTGCTGTATGTTGCGCACTGTTTGATATACTGAGGATAAAAGCTCCTCAGTAAGGTCAAGGACCTTACCCTTAAAAACTTAGTCTAGCATGGGGGGATATGTAAATCAATTAACAACTGTAACAGTATTTATCATTTGTGTTAATATTTACTGGGGTACATACATGTATGGTACTAGGCAAATACTTTATGTACATTAATCATGCTTTAAATTTTTTTTCTCACTTCAACCCTCTAAAGTAAGAAATGTTTTTATCACTTTTCCTCACAAAGAAAGTAGAAGTCTGATCTTTGTTACTAAACGAATTTTGATGCCACCAAGTGAGGTGTGGAGAAGAAAAAAATTATTTTATTTCTACAAAGGGTAATTCTACCATTTTTGTAAGTTTATGCATTTAGAGTTCCATGAAGTTTCAGGGCTACAGATTTAGAAATAAAAATTAAACACTAGTGTCAATTACAAACTAATCTAGGATAGTTCTATCCATGTCATCATGACTTTGCTTGTTACAGCACTTAAGTTAAAAATGAGCTCTTATGTAAGTTAGTCAAAGCATTCTTTTGGCTCTCATAGTTGCTGAAATTTACTTTTTCTTATATGTTTATATTTTTTCAAAATTTTGTATTTGTTTGTAAATCAAGGCTTTGTCTCATACAATGTGATTAGTGCTTGAGTCCTGTATTCAGTATGTAATAAAGACATGTTTACTGACAAGAACTGTAGTTTGACATTTTTACAGATGGCAAATATGTTATCAGTGTTAAAAAATTATATCAGACAATAACAAGAGTTAATGTTATAGTATACATCTGATTTTTTAATGCTTTGTTTCTACTAATTGACAAATTAATTTTTTTAATCTATCATAAGTAAGGTTACTCTTTCTTCATTGAAATCCAGATAATTAAAAACACAATATATATTTTATGAATTAAGTGGTATATAAAAATCTAAATTATGTCACAAATTGGGTGAAATTAACTAGCAGCTCTTGCACTTAAGAAGATTATCACAGAGAAAAAAGGTCATACAATGATTTGTTTTTGGAAACATTGAACATTTGAATAAGCAAACCAAAATTCTCATTCTATGCAAATAAATTATTTTACCAACATAGGAATAACTTCCAACAAAATTAACCAAGCAACATCTCATACTTCCCATGTGCTGCTAGGAGTATGGCAGACAAAGTAGATCTGGAAAACTAAATTACTTTTGTGATTAAGTTAAATTCGTTATTAATCACTTATTAATTAAAATTATTAATTACTAAATTAACTGTTAAATTATTAAAACTTTGAGAAAAAAGTCCCCTTTTCACTTCATCCCAAAGCATGTGGATAATTCCCTTATTAGTCTTGATCTGGCAGAATCTTAGTTTGTCAACTTTGAAGGCAAATGCCATTTTGCTTTTAACAGTAATAAGAGGGTAATAGTGTAACTAACCACTCTTTAACCACTGACTCCTTACTGGCAGCTCACCTTTTCCCAGTGCTCTCCCATAGCAGTTAAGATTACATAAGGTCAGATTTCCCTTCTGTTAAATGTAGGATTGTCACAACAAGGTAATTGAAACTTTTGTGAGCATTACAAGGTTTATTCTGCTTGCTCATCGCCTGGGAATATATAAAAATTCTGTCATTATTCTTTAGTGAAATCTGAGCCATTTCCACCTAAGAAAATTATATTCATTGAGGACTTCTGGGAAGTCACTGTCATGAGGGAACATTCCAGGAATCCTTTCGTCTATATTCCCATTAAAATATACGTTAATATTAGTAACAACTACCACTGCTGAAATGCTTACTATGTACCTAACATTGTGATAGATTCTTAGCCTACATTACTTACTCTTTATAATTATCCTTCGACATGATGAAATTGAAACTCATGGAGACTGAATTGCCCAAAGATACATAGGCATCTGGGAGACCTGGAATATTGACTTAATTGTGTGTGATTCCAAAGGCCATGTTCTTAACTATTATTCTGTCTTGTAACTCTTGAATATACAGAAGTAAAAAACTCTTTAGCAGTTAAGTAAATTAATAAGAACCAATTATATTCAAAATTCTAATTTCCATTTATAAAAATGCTATGTCAATAACCAGATAATTTTAAAATATGGCATAAAATAGAGTTTATTAATTACACTATTAAGAAACAGATGTTAGACCATTCACTCTGTTTAAAAAGGCTAAGTCTGTAGATGACAAACCAAAATCCAACTCATTAAGGAACTTGATCTTTCTAACTAAGTGTATTATAAAGGCAAATTTTTAACTCTTAGTCAAATAATATTTTTTAAATATTCTTAATTTTTTTTCTTGTATTATACTTTTAAGTTCTGCAATACATGTGCAGAACCTGCAGGTTTGTTACATAGGTGTACACGTGCCATGGTGGTTTGCTGTACCCATCAACCCATCATCTACATTAGATATTTCTCCTAATGCTATCCCTACCTTAGCCCTCCACCCCCTGACAGGCCCTGGTGTATCATGTTCCTCCCCCTGTGTCCGTGTGTTCTCATTGTTCAACTCCTACATATGAGTGAGAATATGCAGTGTTTGATTTTCTGTTCTTGTGTTACTTTGCTGAGAATGATGGTTTCCAGCTTTATGTATGTCCCTGAAAAGGACATGAACTCAACCTTTTTTTATGGCTGCATGATATTCCATGGCTTATATGTGCCACATTTTAAATGTGTGATTGTTAAATGATTGATATAGCACTTACACTGGGAAAAAAATTTACTTCAAGTCAAGTACATGGGTGAACTCACACACACGTAGACATACACACACACATATGCTTACCTCTCTAGCAGTTTTTAGGTGAAAGGGAATCTCAGGTGAAATGACAATTCTATGCTTGTACTAATACTGTCTTTTCAAGTTGTTTATTTGTGAAAGTCTTCCCAGGTTACATGCCAAGCAATAAAATGGTTAAACAATTAAAAGGTTTCCAAGGCAACTTATTCCAAAGTACTATAAAACGTCAGCTATAAAAATCACACTTGTAATTGAAGACGCTAAGTCTCAGCTTTCAATAGGTATGCATTAGTATCAAGAAGGTCAAGATTCATGGTTTCTGGTATTTTTGGTTATAGCAAGAGAAATTAGCTTTTATAAACCATAGTGTGAAAATCAATTCACCACAAAATTCTATGTGTTTACAATGTGTCTGTTAATGTCCTGGTTAATGTAAAATAATGAGGGCATCTAAGTAATAGATGTTCATAAAGTAGAATATATAGAGATGCTTTCTAGAGCATTATTTAATTTTGAAAAAGAATGACAATTCTGTATCTCCAATAAGTGAGCATGATTTAATTTGCAGCCTCGTAGTGAATTGTTACCTGACCACTGAAAACCATGTCGTAGAACAATATTTGCTGCTGTGAAAAAATATTCAGAATATATTGCAAAGTGGTGAATTCTGCTACAAAACTCTATAATAACAATTTTTATATGTTGTATGTATGTTCATGTGTGTCTATTACATATAGGACTAGAAAAATATGATTATTTAACAGTGGTTATATCTGGGTAGAGTGATTAAGTCATATTGCTCTATTCTCCTATTTACATTTTTCATCATGCTGTTTTTACTGTCTGAGTATGCTTGGCTATTTTAGTTACAGGAAAAGTTATTCTCATGAGCGTACTGAATTTTGAAGGGAATAGAGTCTTACACAATTAATTATAAAATGAGACATATATATGCCAAATTTATGGTGTAGGGACCTGTAATTCATTAAATTCCTGCCCTTTTATTTAGGGACAGGTTTTAGAAGGGTGAGCAGGGGTAACCTAGAGGAATGAAAACACCTTGGATGACATGAATTGATGCCTGCTTAAAGAGTTAAGGCATCTCATCCCCCCATGGAGAAGGAGAACAAAGCTTTTACTGTACGATTAATTAGAATTCAGCTTTGCATAGTCTGTCGTTACAAACTTCAGTGAAATTGGTGCAGGATCCTATTCTCAAAGGGTTACAAAGCACATATTGTTGTCAAAGTAAACCCAGTACAGAAAGATGGCATCCTCAGAATAAAAATTAAGTACATTTCATATGGAGCAATTCACATTAGATGCTTTCATAGGTTTAAATATTAAACAATGGTGAACAGTTCCAGGAATCTTCTGAGCTTTTCTTACTTAAAATGAATGCCCTTATTTCCCAGAAATCTAAGACTTAACATTTCTTAACAGCTTATCTGATGGGAACAAACCTAACTGGCATGTAATTATTATCAACCATGATGGTTTCCAATTAATGGTTCAAGGTAAAATAAAAATTATGTATTCAGCTTTTACCCCTAGTGCTTAGCACAGTGCCTGATGTATTGAAGGCACTCGACAAAAACATGCAGACTTTTCTTTAAGAATGTTGAATAAACAGAACCAATGACAAAAAGCACGTGATTATCTCAATAGATTCAGAAAAGGCCTTTGATATAATTCAACACCCCTTCATGCTAAAAGCTCTCAATAACCTAAGTATTGATGGAATGTATCTCAGAATAATAAGAGGTATTTATGACAAACCCACAGCCAATATCTTAATAGGCAAAAGCTGGAAGCATTCCCTTTGAAAACTGGCACAAGACAAGGATGCCTTCTCTCACCACTCCTTTTCAACATAGTATTGGAAGTTATGGTCAGGGAAATCAGGCAAGAGAACAAAATAAAAGGTATTCAAATAGGAATAGAGGAAGTCATATTGTCTCTGTATGCAGCTGACATGATTGTATATTTAGAAAACCCCATTGTCTCAGCCCCAAAACTCCTTAAGCTGATAAGCAACTTTAACAAAGTCTCAGGATACAAAATCAATGTGCAGAAATCACAAGCATTCCTATACAACAATAACAGACAAACAGCCAAATCACAGGTGAACTCCCATTCACAATTGCTACAAAGAGAAATAAATACCTAGGAATACAACACAAGGGACATGAAGGACCTCCCAGAGAAGAACTACAAACCACTGCTCAAGGAAATAAGAGAGGACACAAAACAATGGAAAACATTTTATGCTCATGGATAGGAAGAATCAATGCTGTGAAAATGGCCATACTGCCCAAAGTAATTTATAGATTTAGTGCTATCCCCATCAAGCTACCATTAACTTTCTTCACAGAATGAGAAGAAAACTACTTTAAATTTTATATGGAGTCAAAAAAGAGCCCATTTAGCCAAGACAATCCTAAGCAAAAAGAACAAAGCTGGAGGCATCACACTAATTGACTTCAAACAATACTACAAGGCTATGGTAACCAAAACAGCATGGTATTGGTACCAAAACAGATATATAGACCAATGGAACAGAACACAGGCCTCAGAAATAACACCACATATCTATAGCCATCTGATCTTTGACAAACCTGACAAAAACAAGCACCATTTAATAAATGGTGTTGGGAAAACTGGCTAGCCATTATGCAGAAAACAGAAGCTGGACCCCTTTTTTACACCTTATACAAAAATTAACTCAAGGTAGATTAAAAATTTAAATGTAAGAGCTAAAACCTTAAAAACCCTAGAAGAAAACCTAGGCAATACCATTCAGGACGTAGGTATGGGCAAGGACTTCATGACTAAAACACCAAAAGCAACGGCAACAAAAGTCAAAATTGACAAATGGGATCTAATTAAACTAAAAGGCTTCTGCACAGCAAAAGAAACAATCGTCAGAGTAAACAGGCAGTCTACAGAATGGGATCCATCTGACCAAGGGCTAATATCCAGAATCTGCAAAGATCTTAAACAAACTTACAAGAAAAGTGGGCAAAGGATATGAACAGACACTTTTCAAAAGAAGACATTTATGTGGCCAAACATATGACCAAAAGCCCATTATCACTGGTAATTAGAGAACTGCAAATCAAAACCACAATGAGGTACCAACTCATGCCAGTTAGAACGGTGATCATTAAAAAGTAAGGAAACGTGCTGGAGAGGAGGTGGAGAAATAGGAACATTTTACACTGTTGGTGGGAGTGTAAATTAGTTCAACCATTGTGGAAGACAGTGTGGTGATTCCTCAAGGATCTAGAACTAGAAATACCATTTGATCCAGCAATCCTATTACTTGGTATATACCCAAAGGATTATAAATCATTCTACTATAAAGACACATGCACAAGTATATTTATTGCAGCACTGTTCACAATAGCAAAGACTTGGAGCCAACCCAAATGTCCATCAATGATAGATTGGATAAAGATAATGTGGCACATATACATCACGGAATACTATGCAGCCATAAAAAAGGATGAGTTCATGTCCTTTGCAGGAACATGTATGAAGCTCGAAACTATTATTCTCAGCAAACTGACACAGAAACAGAAAACCAACACTGCATGTCCTCACTCATAAGTGAGAGTTGAACAATGAGAACACATGGACACAGGAAGGGGAACATCACACTCTGGGCACTGTTAGGGGGTGGGGGGGTCTAGGGGAGAGATATCATTAGGACAAATACCTAATGTAGATGACAGGTTGATGGGTGCAGCAAACCACTATGGCACATGTATACCTATGTCACAAACCTACATGTTCTGCACATGTATCCCAGAAGTTAAAGTATAATTTTAAAAAAGAAAAAGTGCATACTTGATGGAGCTAGAAAATCTGCTTGTCTGTGCTTGCTGATAAATAGAATGACATAATAGAAAGACTGTGGAACGAGAGACCAATGCTCAGACCAGCTGGGATTGAGTTCTAACACCAGCTCTTCTGTTAACACAATGTATGGCTTCATCTCTTTGTAGCTCTGTTTACTCATTTGTTAAAAAGAGGATTAGACTAGATTAACTCCAATGGGAGTATCTTTCAGATCAGAGTACCTAAGGGTTTCTTTTCTGTCTCTCTCTATTGCCAAAGCTCATGTATTTATTAATGTATTCCACAGATGCTTATTGAATATCTTCTCTGTATGTCAGGCATTGTGCTCTGTCATGCAGAACAGGCCTGCAAACAAGGCATACACAGTCCCTGGCCTTGGGGTTCCTTCCTCTAGTGAGAAAGTTGTGTTCCCTTCTATTTGACTGACTATAATTTTTTTTTAAATTAACTAGTTGTTTAAAGCAAGATCTTAGAGAAATGGGAAGTTATTCTTATTGGGAGAATTACATGTCATCATAGAGTTCTCTTTGATGAGACAGAGAAATTTAGAAAGATAAAACTCCTAAATTGCAATTTCTTGTGAATTGTTCAAATGAACCAGAATAATGACAAATTTGGTGTTTTCTAGCTTTTTAGTGACAGTATGGGTACACCTCCCATCACAATGTAAATGCATTTTTTAAATGCAATTTGTAAAGTATGTTTTATAAACTGTCATATATTTAGAGTACCAGAGTAAACTGACCATTTGAAAGAATGTTTTATATAGTGAGTCATGTTGTCATGTAATTATGATCCAACCTATATTTTTATTTCATGATAGGATTTTTCTTAATGCAAAGCATCTTCAAACTTTAATGTAAAGGAGATAATTATATTAAAATATTTATAACCACATTTTGACACAGCATAGCTCTTTTCATTGCTTTGATCTAATGGTTTGTAGAAAATAGAATGAACCAAAATATCTTATCTAATTTTAACTGAGAAACATGCTGCTTTTTCTGGGTGTATACATCAGGATAGGCTTGCTATGATGCTATAACAAACAACTCCAAACTCTCGGAGGTTTAAAACAGTATAAATTTTCTTCTTGTTCATATGACACATCATCTTGGGTATGGAAGAATTGGACTGATCACAATTACTCTGGAACCCAGGCTGACAGTAGCCACTATCTCAAAAATTCTCATGATAAGTGCAAGAGAGCAAAAAAAGCTCTGAGAGGGTCTCACTTTTGCAAAGAATTGTGTGGTTATATCCAGTTACAAATCACTGGCTAGAATTAGTCACATGCTCCATATTTTCACAGGGGGCCAGGAAGTACTGTCCTACCATCTGCCTAGGAAGAAGACAGCTGGGACACTTGATGAGTAACACTAATTACTACCAAACACGGTATAAAAGAGTTGTTTTCAGGCATTAACTCTCTTAATTTGCTAGAGAATCAGTTAACACTTGGTTAGCCTAGCAATGTATTCAGTTGGAAAAACTTTTTTTGGGGGCATTTCAAAGCACTGACTTTCTTGAAAAGATCTACTGCATTGTACTATATATTGCTGGAATTCTATCAACATCTTCAAATTTTAGATTTATGACAATATTTGTAATGATGTGTATTTCCCATTTTTGCCCATGGCTATTAATGACTTTTTTACTGTGATTCTCAAAAGCATTGAAAAGAAGAAGAAAGATTCGGTCATAGACGTGGTCTGATTAGTTTTGTTTTTTTAATTCATTTTCCCTTTGTTTTTTTTTTAGACTCAGAGTTTTGCTTTGAATTGCTCTTCCAGTATTATTTTGAGAGTGGCTCTAATTATGCTTACTCATTTTCTGTTCTAATGACAATTCTGAGCCAGAGCACATAGGAATTTGTCAGAAAATTATGGTCAAGTCTCAACTACTTCTAAATATCAATCTCAAAAGTTCATTCAATCATTCAACTTTCTTAGTTCCAGTAATAAACAATATAAAGTATCTTTTAATCTACATCTTAAAGTATCATTTTAAAATCTGTTAATAATTTTATTCACTTATACATTTACTTATTTAAGAAACTTTTATTGTATTCCTACATAGCAGACATTCAAACTGATTTAATGGTTTAAAATATATTTAATTGTATACTAAGAACTTATGAGAATTTACGAATATTTTTCTAAGTAAGTTTGTTATGCTTTAAAAGTTATACAATTCTATTCTTTCATATCAAATTGACAATACAAACCTAATAAGGGGAAATACATTTTGAACTACATGTCCAGAGGCAGGAGGTAGACTACCTTCTTTCCCATGATTTTTTTGCAGAAGAGTGATATACATATTTGAAAGATAAATGACATGAAGATACTAGTGTAATATATTGCTGTCAAATATTCTGGGATTCATACTTTATTCACTTAACCAGCCAAAAGTGACTGTATGCATGCAGTAGGCCTTACGATTAAGTAAGGATTTAAAATATAAAGATTAAGACACAAGCCATATTCTCATAGAGTTCACGCTCAACTGGGGGAAATAGATACACCAATATACAATTAAGTATATAATGTAATAAATTCTATGGTAAAGGTATCTACTGAGCACAATGGAAAAACCAAGAGGTTGTGGAAAACCAGCCTGGAGGCATCAGTGAGATCGTCCAAGAATAGAAGTGACATTCGACTGGGTCTTGGGGTAAGAATGCACGGGGGAAGAAAGGAGGGAGAACATTGCGTGTGTAACCAGCAGCATAAGTGACTAAATGCTTGGAAGTGTGAACTAATGTGCACCTGGAGGACTCCATACATAAGTGTGACGTGCAGTAGCAGGAAATGAGGCTGAAAGAAAACCCGGGGCTGGACAGGACAGGATCTTGGTTTGAGTTTGCCTCAGATAAGAAAGGATAGGCTAAAGGATAAGAGAGGAGAGGCTAATGAGCTTCTGAAGAGGCATTAGCTAAAGGGATTGGAATTTATCTTGTAGGCACCTGGGATCACTGAATTGTATAAAGGAAGAGAGTGGCATGGTCAGATTGATATATTCAGTAAAATAAGTAATTGTAGTGAGAGATAGAGAGGAAGAAATTAGAGACAGTGAAGCCTGGAGGCACAAAAAGTTAAATCTTGGCTTCATCAGCTTAACTTGCCAGTGATTAGACGCTAGGCAATTGAGATAGGTGACTAAATCTTATACTTTAATTTATAATATTATGACTATGTGCTTAGAAAATAGCGGCTGGTCCTTTAATAACTTGATTGCTTTTCAATCTAAAACATCTCCATTAAATTTTCTTTGAAGTATCAACGCATTTTCTAGAAAGCAGAAGACATGTTAATAGCAGCAATTGCCTTTCTCCACTATGAATATCTATGTGCTACTAAGTAGTTATTTAGGCGTTTCTATTAATAGATAGTAAAAGGTATACTGGGAAGATTTCTAAGGGAATCATTTCATGGAGCACCTTATGTAATTTAAATGCAAAAATCCCATTAGTGAATAAAGGAAAACATTGATCAAGTCACACATTTGTAGCCACCAGCATAGTTTGAAGAATATGTAGTTGAAGTGAAATGAAAATGCTGAGAATGATATTTATTCCAACTATTTCAAAAGTAGAATATGATAGTCCCTGACAATATTCAGAGAGGATGCTGTTATCAGCAGTATGAGCTGTTTTTGACAAATCAAGAATATAAATGAGGGATAATGATTCATGCCAAAATTGATTAACTCCAAGTAATCATCTCTAGAATGCTTAAGTAGGTGTTTTGCTATATTCTTGTAGTTACAGTAATATAACATTTGAAAGATTTTCAGAAATAAGCCTCATTATCAATGATGAAAAAAAGTAGGTCATAATCTCTCCTTCCTGTGGACTTTTAAATGTCAAGTCTTGTATCTTATGAATATAAAAGCCCTTGTCTGTGTTACCAAGAAATATCCATCATTGTTGCTGCTCTTTGTTATGAAATGACATCATTTTTTCTAGGTAGGCTAGGTAGAGATTCTGGTCCAAAAAATTGATAGTATATTATGACTGTGAATTTATTGGATTTGATGTTTATTTTAAACTTACATGCTTTGATTATAAATTTCTAAACATTTAGATCCCCTGCATGTTCACATAGAAATGTGTTTCAATGCATATGTCTTGTGTTCAGATAGCCAGTTGTTTTGGGAATCAGTTTGCCATTTAGATGGTCAGTCAAGGAGATTATTCCTTCAAATGGTCCACTGAACACATGTACATACTTCTTTATCTTGCCATATTTCAGAGGTGATATTTTTGTCAATTGGGATTATGCATTTGTTAGAGCTGGTGAGTTATTGGGAGATCCGTCTATGTTAGCTTTTTGAGTTTTAGAATTTTTTTTTGGTATAATGTTTTATAGATCTAGATTATTTGGGGAGAGGTGTGGTAAAGCTGAATATTGTCCTATAGAAGAAACAACTTGTAATCTATTTTAGCTTTCTGTGATGGAAAGTAGCTTTGGCCGAAAGGTGACAATATTCTTCAACTGGTAAGTATGGAATTGGATGAGAGACCAAATCAACCTGAAGGTGTATGCTATTTAGTAAAAAGTAGATTAGAAGTGGACGAAAATGAGAAATTAAATTCTAGCTAATAAACTTCGATTTACTTAGTGTTTCTGCATAACTGTTTCTGGACAGTATTTTCAATTTTTTTCTTTATTTAGATGCAGTTCCACTATAACTAGTCTTACTATAAGTAAGCATTTTCAGTAAAGAGAGGAAAAAATATACTTTATTGTTTGTAATTTCTTTTGAACCAAATGTTTGTTGAATGCTATGTTGGGCCATGCATAGAGTTGAACATGGAAATTGTTGCCAAAGAAAATTCTAGACTGGTGAAGAATTTGTCTTGAATATTTTTTGATTGCATTTAGGTAAAGTTCTTGGAGCAAAGTGTTCTGCTGGCTGCAAATCTGTCCCTTCTGTTTGTATCAGAAAAACCCAGGGCTAGCCAGCTTTGAGCATTAGTTAATTGACAATATTAGAAAAAAAAATCAGTTTCAGAACCAATCCCTTATTTCCATTGATTGGGAAGACACACAGGATTATTCCTTAAAGTGGTCCCATTTCCACAGAACAAAACTGAAAATAAATGAGTGACAGAATTGCTTCAATCCACAGATAATTATGAATGAATGTAGGTTTACTAATGTAGGTACTCAAACTTAGTGACTATATTTATATTTCTATATAAAATATATATGTATCTTTATAATTTTATGTATAAATGAATATATATTTTATGGAGTAACTGATTTTTAGAAGAGACATTTGGTTGGAGAAGAATTCTTGGAGTGAGACAGCTGGGTTTGAATAAAACTTTCAGTACTTAATATTTTTCAACTTTGAATATCAGAACAAGAGTTTCTTTGAATGTACAATGGGAGATGAAAGTACATATCATACAAGTTGTTATGATATTTGCAAATTAGGACACAATAGACAACTAAGAATTGGTAGTTATTATCCTTTTGCTACTAATTTATTTTTCACAAATATTCTAGTGCTATTGTGTTCAGAAGACTGCAGGAAGATATTGTGGGAAAAACACTAAGAGAAACAGTAGAAAATTTCTTTCTTTAAAGGGCTTTGATACAATTTAATTGGAAAGATAGACATATTCACACTTCCAACAAATCTTAAACAATTCTAATCTAAAGTATGCAAAACAATGCAAAATCTTTATAGGACATAAATGTAGCCCTGGATTTATTTTTCTTTTATTTTGAGACAGAGTCTTTCTCTGTCACCCAAGCTGGAATGCAATGGCATGATACCGGCTCACTTCAACCTTCACCTCCTGGATTCAAACAATTCTCCTGTGTCAGCTTCCCAAGTAGCTGCTACTACAGGTGTGTGCCACTAAGCCCAGCTAACTTTTAGTAGAGATGGAGTTTTGCCATGTTGGCCAGGCCGGTCTCGAACTTCTGACCTCAGGTGATCTGCCTGCTTTGGCCTCCCAAAGTGCTGGAATTACAGGCATAAGCCACTGTGCCTGCTCTGGAATAATTTTTATGTCACCAAGATGGAAATTCTAGATCATGGTTGCCCTCTCTTCCAATCTCTAATTAGAGATTTCCTCCTTAGATGTGGCCTTAATAGAATACATTTAATAAACTAAAAAATGTTCTTAAAAACTGTTATACATAATTATGATGTGATCAATGACAATAAATAAACTATTTGTAATTATCATTGCGTCAACCTGATTCTCTATTAAGGTCTCATTGTTATTTCTGATAAACTACTGATTGCTAAAGCAACATCTTTAAGTTGGCTCCTTATATAGGAAATATTCAGATGTTAACATAATTATAGGTGCTCATAGTTGATCACTCTACAATGCTTGGGTGTTACCATCCCCTTATCCATGGGTCATGGCAGACATTACCTATTAATCATGGCATTTTTTTTCTATTTATTGCAGTCTCTCAAACCTTCCCATGCCAGTGTGATATGGTTTAGATTTGTGTCCCTGCCCAAATTTCATAGCAAATTGGAGGAGGGAACTGGTGGAGGTGAATGGATCATGGAGGTGGAATGCCCCTTGGTGATTTTGTGATAGTGAGTGAGTTCTCACAAGATCTGATGATTTAAAAGTGTGTGGCCCTTCCCCATTTCTCTCTCTCTCTTCTGCTTCACCATAGTAAAACATGCTTGCTTCCCTTTCACCTTCCATCATGACTGTAAGTTTCCTGAGGCGGTCTAGCCATGCTTCTTGTACATCCTGTGGAACTGTCAGTCAATTATACCTCTTTTCTTCATATATTACCCAGGCTCAAGTAGTTGTTTATAGCAGCAAGAGAATGGACTAATACAAAAATTTGATACTGGGAGAGTGGGACACTGTTATAAAGACACCTGAAAATGTGGAAGCAACTTTTGTACTTGGTAATGCTCAAAGGTTGGAACAGTTTGGAGGACTGAGAAGAAGACAGGAAGATGAGCGAAAGTGTTGAACTTCCTAGAGACTTGTTGAATGGTTTTGACCAAAATGCTGATAGTGTTATGGACAGTGAGGTCCAGGTTGAGATGAACTTAGATGGAATTGAGGAACTTACTGGGAAATGGAGTAAAGTTGACTCTTGCTATGTTTTAGCAAAGAGACTGGTGGCATTTTGCACCTGCCCTAGAGATCTGTGGAACTTTGAACTTGAGAGAGATAATTTAGGGTATCTGGTGGAAGAAATTTCTAAGCAGCAAAGCATTCAGGATGTAACCTGGCTGTTTCTAAAAGTGTACACTCTTATGCATGAACAAAGAGATATCTGAAACTGGAACTTTTATTTGAAAGGAAAGTAGAGCGTGAAAATTTAGAAAATTTGCAGCCTAGCCATGTGTAGAAAAGAAAAACCCATTTTCTGGGGAGAAATTCAAGCCTATTGCAGAAATTTGCATAAGTAAAGAGGAGCCAAATGTTAACAGCCAAAACAGTGGGGGAAGTGTTGCCAGGGCATTTCAGAGACCCTCACTGCACATCCCATTACAGGCCCAGAGGTGTAGGAGCTAAAAATGATTTTGTGTACCTGGCCCAGGGCCCTGCTGCTTTCTATGTCCTTGGGACACGGCACACTGCATCCCAGCCACTCCGCTCCAGCTGTGGCTAAAAGGAGCCAAGGTACAGCTCAGGTCATTGCTTCAGGGGGTTCAAGCCTCAAGCCTTGGTGGCTTCCATCTAGTGTTGTGTCTGCAGGTGCACAGAAGACAAGAGTTGAGGTTTGGAAACCTCCACCTAGATTTCAGAGGATGTATTGAAACACCTGGATGTTAAGGTATAAGTTTGCTGCAGGGGCAGAGCCCTCTTGGAGAACCTCTCCTAGGGCAGCATGGAGAGGAACTGTGGGGTTGAGGCTGCCACACAGAGTCCCCACTGAGATACTGCCTACTGGAGCTGTGAGAAGGCTACTGTCCTCCAGACCCCAGAATGGTAGACCCATCAAAAGCTTGCACCATGTGCCTGGAAAAGCCTCAGGTACTCAATGCCAGCCTGTGAAAGCAGACATAGGGGCAGTACCCAGTAGAGCCACAGCAACAGAGCTTCCCAAGGACTTGGGAGCCCACCCCTTGAATCAGCATGTCCTGGATATGAGACATGGGGTCAAAGGACATTATTTTGTAGCTTTAAGATTTAATGACCACCCTGCTGGATTTCAGACTTGCATGGTGTCTGTAGCACCTTTAAGGTTGGGCCACTTTCTTCCTTTTGGAATGGGGGCATTTACACCATGCCTGTACCCTCATTTTATTTTGAAAGCAACTAACTTGTTTTTTATTTTACAGGCTCATAGGTGGAAGGGACTTGCCTTGTCTCAGATGAGACTTTAGACTTGGACTTTTGAATTAGTGCTGGAATGAGTTAAGACTTTGTGGGACTGTTGGGAAGGCATGATTGGTTTTGAAATGTGAGAAGGTCATGAGATTTGGGAGGGTCCAGGGAAAATTTGTGTACCCACCCAAATTTCATGTCAAATTGGAGGTGGTACCTGGTGGGAGGTGATTAGATTATGAGGGCAGATTTCCCCCTTGGTGTTATCGTGATAGTGAGTTCTCATAAGATCTGATGGTTTAAAAGTGTGTGGGACTTCCTGCTTCTCTCTCTCTCTCTCTTGCCCAGCTATGGTAAGATGTGCTTGCTTCCCGTTCACCTTCCATCATGATTGTAAGTTTCCTGAGGCCTCCTAGTGATGCTTCTTGCACAGCCTGTAATAATGTGTGTCAATTAAACCTCTTCATAAATTACTCGGTCTCAAGTATTCTTTTTAGCCGTGTGAGAATGGACTAATACAGTGTTTCAGGTAGTCACAGCCAACTAATTTGACTTGACACATGTGATAGCATCTCTTTTTCACCCCATCATAAGCATTTGAGTGTTTGAGAAAGTTCACTATGTTAACTGAAGCTACTTTGTAGCCCTGTAAATCTGTTTTTAGGAAACTTGATCTACTAGTAATAATTCTGCCTTTTTCTTCTGGTCTCATTATATGCTGGAAACTCTTGATGATCAACGCTGAACACATGGCAGAATGCAGTGGTTCACAAATACTGGTGTGCATCAGATTCACCTGAAGACTTGTTAAGAGATTTCTGGGTTTCACTCCCCAAAGTTTCTGATTTAGTAGGTGGCAATATTTAAAAACAGGTCCAGAAAGCTTTTAGGAAATATAAACTCAAGTGATGCTTTTGGTGCCGATCATGGAACCACATTTGGAGAAAGAATGACATATGAAAAGAACAAACACTTACTTACAGAGAGAAAAGCACTGAGAGCATCATTACTGGATCCTTGAGCCTCAGTTGTTCTCAATGAAGTTTTCCCAATAATAAAGCCTGTAACATGGAATTACTTGAAGCATTACCTGAGAAATATTTCAAATATTTAGTAATAATAAGCTGTCAGCCAATGTTCATTTCCCTTTGTGTACTTTTTTTTTGCATTTGTAATAAAAAGTCGGATCTAGCATTGTTCTATATACAATAGGGAAATGGAGATGGTGATATATAGTTCTTGTCCTTTCTTCCATGGACTGTTACATATTCTAATCTTCAGAAACTCACTTTGTGTTATCCTATACAGCATTCTATATTTGCTTTTTGCTCCAGAAAGCTTGCTTTAGGCCCTAAGGAGAAAGTTTTACTTTTTTATTTTGAGTTTGGAAAAGTGCACAAATGATAACCCAGCAGGTGACTATGTATAAAAGCTGTGGAGCCACATTAGGCTGGAATTTCCTTCTTTACATATAATATTTTTTAAATGAATGTGATAATACCTAAAGCACATTTTACATCCTGCAAAGGAATATACCATTCAAATATTTGTGCCAGATTGCATTGTAAGTGCAGTAACATTTAATTTTAATTTTTTTTTTTAGAGACTGAGTTTCGTTTTGTTGCCTGGGCTGGAGTGCAGTGGTATGATCTCGGCTCACTGCAACCTCCGCCTCCTGAGTTCAAGCAATTGCCCTGCCTCAGCCACCAGTGTAGCTGGAAATACAGGTACCTACCACCATGCCCAGCTAATTTTTGTATTTTTAGTAGAGGTGGGGTTTCTCCATGTTGGCCAGGCTGGTCTTGAACCCCTAACCTCAGATGATCCACCTGCCTTGGCCTCCCAAAGTGCTGGGATTACCCATGTGAGCCATTGTGCCCAGCCTCACTACAATTTAATTTTAAATTGTAATTTATTAATTCACATGAATTGCCCTGCAGAATATTTTGTCTGAACATCTACATCTATGGACAAGGCACTGAGAAACAGAAAGCCTGAAAGGATTTCTCAAGGATGATGAAGAACCTGGCTTAGGTTTGATCTCAAAACAAAGACTCCTGATAAATAATTCACTCACTGAGGTCATTCTCTTCTGTGATTGCTCTTCAATTTACCAGGGGTTTAATTTGTTTCCACAAGTATTTTCACATGCAGATTCTTTATAGATTACTGTATTTTTGTGCTTAGTAATCTTAATAAAAACATCAAGAGTACTGTTTAGGAAATATAATGTTATCTATGGCAAAATAGTTCTTAATTATAATCTAGTGTGTTTGGACAGTATAAATGATAGCTTAGAATTGAAAAGAGAATTACTATGCTTACCATAAATCTCCTTGGCAACAAGTTCAATGTTTTGAATACTGAATCATTTAGAATTTTATACAGATTTACAGGTCTTTCACCTTGGCATCCCATTCCTTTTTTATACATGTGGGATTTTAACAGGTAATCTTCAAAAACCCCATAATTATTACTGCTTTAACAAATATTTTTGACTATCCAACTCATTTGTATTTGAAGTGTTTGCCTAATTTATACTATCATCATCATCCATCATCTTCACCTTTCTTCAGTATTTATTGAGCTTTGAAAAACTGAAAATCAAGTTCAAAGAACATCTTGATTACTTTACTGAAATGAAGGTCCTTATTAGAACCCCCACTCCAGAAAAAAAGAAGTGAGTCACAGATTCTTGGTCTTCTTTCTAAGGGATATATAATGTCAGTTAGGCAGTTACCATCCCCAAAACTGCTTGCTTCTCATTTTGCAACAAAAAGAAAGCTCTCTCAGCATATAGTATTCTGTACAGATTGCCTTCCTGCCTTTGGCGGAGCTCCTGTTTCTTCTGTGAATCATTCCTCGGTACACAGTGTTACCATTGTGTTATCTGAAAGAGCGAATCCTGCTGGGTGGTGGTGCAGCTACTCCATTGGGAAGGTCACAAGTTCATGTCTGCTTTGCCTTCTGTCTAGTGAAATGTGTTCCCACTAAGGAATAGAGAATTGCAATATTTTTCTGCTTATGGAAGGTCAGGCTTTCAGTGGTACCCCAGCAATGTTGGCTAAAAGGCCATCAATGGTGGCGAATTCAAGGCAAGGCTTAACCTTGCCTGTTGTCTGTCATTCCATGTGTCTTTCTGTACCTCTTCTCAGTGGCTGAAAAAAATGAATTTGCTTAAGGACTTGGTTGAAGTGACTGAGGATGAAGCAGACGGCCCTTAATAGAACCCCAGAGTGAATGCTCTTGCAGTTTAACTAAGTGGCCTTTACTGATTAAACAGGTATTTATTGAACATCAGCTGTATGCCAGGCACTGCTTTAGGTGCTGGAGTTACTGAGGTAAATGAAACACTAAAGGTTTCTGTTGTTATGGAGCTTTTGTTCTAGTGGAGGTGAAAGACAATAGCAATGGCAGAGAGAGTGATAGATTAAAGAGATTAAAGCTGAGGAAGGTGAGAGGAAGGGCAGGGCTGTTGTTTTATATCTGGTCATTAGGGACAGACTTTCTGAGGAGAAGACACAGACACCTGAAGGAAATGAGAGAGGAAACCATAGAAAGATCTAGAGAAAGAGCTTTCCAGAAAGAGGTAAAAGCAAACAGACCCTGAGGAGTGAGTATGCATGGCCGTGAGATGGTACCACATGTGAATTCAACATTTGTTTGAAATAAGACTATTTTGTTAATAATGATTATACACATCTATATAAAATGCATTTGAAAATATGACATTAAGCACAAAAAGCCATCACCACTTTAAAAAATCTGTGTATATAATGAAGGTATAAAATAATATTTTCTGTCATAAATTTTTTCCCCAGTAGAGCCATCACAGGGTTAAAACAATATGTTTTATACATAATGTACTGTAACTGCTTTTTTAACAACTGAAAATGTACAGAAAATGGTGTTTTGACTGTCTATCTTTAGTCTTCAGCTGTTGCTGTCACGATTCAGAAATTTGGATCTCTGCCTTAAGAAGCACATTTTCGTAGCTGTAAAAAAAATCTGATGGAATCTACAACTGTAATCATAGGCTATGATTTTAGAATATAAATCACTTGTTATAAAGGGGGGATGTTAGTGTTTCTTTTCTTTTCATTTGATTCTCATTTGTGTTCTCAATATGCTTTACTTTGAGTTTTCTCGTATTTGGATCAAGATAAAATTTTCCTTGGCTTCAGTGTGTGGCAAGCAGTGCCCATTTATTTTAATAGATACTGTACCAACCAGATCCCAGTGTGTGTCAGGAAATCCAGAAAACTGAACCCAGAAATGATGCTAGACACAGATAGAAAGGAGGACTTCACAAATTCCTACATGTTACTTTGGTGACTGGTGTGAAGGGATACTTTATAGTATTTTCTAAAAGCACAGTTACTTTCAGAAAAAATGAGAAAAATTTAAAGAGATTTAAAAAACACAATATCATTAAGAATTAGATCTCTTGCCTCTAAAATTTCTAAGTTACCAGAAATAAAATAGTTATTGGCTATAGGTAATATAGCACAAATCTAATAGTTTAAAATCTCAAGCATGTAAAAGGAGAACAGATTTCATACCAAAACACTATTTGTAGCAATAATAGCCATGAGAATTAAGTATCTGACCTGGAAGGCCCCAAAACATCAATCTCAGGAGTATCTATTAGAAGGTAAAAAAATCAGGAAGAAGAATCCTAAGATGATATTTCTTATCTTTAATATTTAAGGTAAAAAAGAAAAGGAGGTACATAAGAAGGGTTTCTAGAATTTTAACACATGAAAGGCAAATAAATTATATTTTACATGAAAGACAAATTTTGAGTTGCAAATAAATGAACATGCCAAGACACATTAAATCAATATACTATCTTCTAAAACTGGCTTAAGATTGATAAGAATGCATTCAGGCAGAAATATTTTTATAAATTACTCATTAATAAAAGTTTGCTAATTTTTGTTGCCTATTCAAATTACTTTGTCTTGTCCTGAAATATGAAATTATGGAGAAACAATTCTGGTTTCAGGATATAACATAATTGGAATTAATAGGTTTTTAATACAGTGTTATATTTATGTATATATAAATATGGCATATTCATATATTTTTATTTTTCCTTTGTAATAAAGTATAGTGGATTAAAGCATAAGTTTTGAAGTCAGATGTCTTTGGGTTCCAATGTTTACTAACTGGTTGACCTTGGGCAATTCATCTAACCTTTCTGTTTTTTTATCCATAAAGTGTAGATTATATACTTCAAAGGGGGTATTATGAGGTTAAATGTGATAATATGATAATAATGTATATGAAAGTAACTAGTACATAGTAAATGCTGAATAAATAATGGTTATTATATCTTAGTTTCCAGTGGTTGTCTCTTTCTCTTTTTATTTTCCTCACTGAGAAAGGCCTGGAACTGAGATTCTTTTCTCGTGGCCCTTAGAAAGAACCAACTCAGCTGATGCCTTCATTTTTGGACATCTAGCTCCCAGAACTGTAAGATAATAAATTTCTGTTGGTTAAACCACCCAGTCTGTGGTATTACTAAGAAGAACTAAGGTAGTGCTATAACAAATACTTTAAAATGTGGAAGTGGCTTTGGAATTTGGTTATGGGCAGAGACTGGAAGAGATTTGAGGTACTTGGTTAAAAAAAAGGTCTTGATTGCCTCCAGGAGACTATTGGTAGACATATGAATGTTAAAGATGCTTCTGATGAAGTTTCAGACAGAAATAAGGAACATCTTCTTGGAATCTGGAGGAAAGGTGATCCTTGTTACAAAATGACAAAGAACATGGTCTGCTTGTGTTCTAGTTTCTTTGTGAAAAATAGAACTTATAAGTGATGAACTTGGATATTTAGCTGAGGAGATTTCTAAGCAAAGGGTTGCAAGCACATCCTGGTTTCTCCTTGCTGTTAGCAGTAAATTTGAAGGGAGAGACTAAATTGAAGAAGGAGTTGTTAAGCAAAAATAACGAGAATGTGAAGATCGGACAAATTCTCAGCCTATCTCCATTGCAAAAAATGAGAAAACATGTTTTGGAGAGAGCATCAAAAGTGTGACTGGACAACCATTTGCTACAAAGAGAAGTGTGTGACTCATTAATCCAGTCATCCATCTCAGCAAAAGTCAGGAAGAGAGATGTGGTCATCCAGGAAAGATCTGTCAAAGATTCTTTGGTCTGGTGGCTTTGAATCCTGTGAATTCCACAGGAGGCCAACAAAATTTTTGAGTTTTATATCAGCAGAAACACTACAAAGTATGACTGAAAGTGACAGAACTAGGATGAAGTAAAGGAAAACGGTCAGACTTCTGGGGATTCTACAAGCAGGAAATGGGTACATTGAACTATCTGATGGCTTAATAATGCAGACATCATTATCTTTTAAGAAAAGGGAAGAATGATCTAGAAGGTAGTTTAGAGGCCTACAGAACTGCTTCTGTCATCATTGGCTCAGAGAGCACAAGCCTGGCGACATTGGGGCCATCTCCTCCTTGGTTCCAGAAAATGGGACCACTTCCTTGGTTTCAGAGGGCAGGTCTGGCCACTAATGCTCAAGTCCTAGGAAACTGGTGCCACCATATTCATGGACCCAAAGGACAGAACACTGAGCCAAAGAGGATTATTCTCAAGCCTCAACATCTAATGGAATTTTTCCTGCTAGGTTTTGGACCTATGATCTATTTCTTCCTTTGGGAATAGGAATGTCTGTCTGATGCCTGTCCCACCATTGTATTTTCAAAGCATATAACTCATTGTCTGGATTTACAGGTTTCCAGATGGAGAAGAACTTTGTCCCAGGATGAATCATACTTCAAGTTTCACCCATTATTGATTTGGCTGATTTAAATGAGATTTGAGGCTCAGAGTTGATGCTGGAACAATTAAGGCTTTTGGAGGTGTTGTGATGGGGTGAATGCATTTTGCATATGACAGACAAGGACATGAATTTTGGGGGTAAGAAGATGGACTTTTATGGGTTTAATTGTGTCCTCCTCAAATCATATGTTGAAATTCTAACTCCCAGTATCTCAGAAAGTGACCTATTTTGGAGAAAAGATCTTTACAGAGATTATCAAGTTAAAATGAGGTCATTAAGGTGGGTTCTAATCCAATATGTTTGGTGTCTTTATTAAAAAGGGTAATTTGTGCATTGAGACAGGATAAAGGGAAAGCCATGTGAAGAGGCATAGAGGGAAGGCAGCCATCTATAAGCCAAGGAGAAAGGCCTGCAGCAGATTATTCCCTCATAACCCTCAGAGGAGCTGATTCTGCTGACACCTTGATTTTGGATGTCTAGCCTCCAGAACAGTGAGAAATGCATTTCTGTTGTTTAAGCCACCCACTCATTTATACTTTGTTATGGAAGCCCTAATAATATAATATACTATTGTGTATGTTAGAGATTCAGACTGTATTATTACAGTGTCTATCCTATTGTATAAGGACAGTTGAAAGAGTGTAGTTATTTGGGGTGGAAGAGAAAAGTACTAAAGAAAATATCTTTGCAGGCTATATGTGACCCAGGAATCCTACTCTTGGGTATTTACCATAGAGGAATAACAGCTTATATTCACACAAAAAACCTATACATGGATGTTTACAGAAGCTCTATTTATAATTGCTCAAAACTAGAAACAGCCCAATTGTCCTTCAGTGGGTAAATAAACGAGCTGGTACAGGCATACAATTGAATACTATTTGGCAATACAAATGAATGAACTATTAATAAATACAACATCTTAGCTAAACTTCAAAGACATTGTGCTGAGTAAAAACTTGATCTCAACAGTTTAAACACTATATGATTGCATTTATATGGAATGATTGAAAAGGCATATCAGTGATCGAGAACAGATCACAGGTTGCCAGGGATTAGTGGTGGCAGGAAGGATGTGACTATAAAGGTGTAGCACAGAAAGTTTTCTGAGGGTGACAGAACTGTTCTATATCCTCATCATGGTGGTAATTGCAAGAATCTATATGTGTGTCAACTTTCATAGAACAGTATACCAAAAAAGGTGAATTTTATTTCTTGATAAATTAAAAAGCAAAACAAAAGAGACAAAAGTAGTAACCAGGGAAGATTTCAAAAAAATGTATATTCTTGTTCAAGACCAGCCTGGCCAACATGGTGAAACCCATCTTTACTAAAAATACAAAAAATAGCCAGGCGTGGTGGTGGGCGCCTGTAGCCCCAGGTACTGGGAAGGCTGAGGCAGGATAATTGCTTGAACCCGGAAGGCGGAGGTTGCAGTGAGCCGAGATGGTACCACTGCACTTCCAGCCTGGGTGACAGAGTGAGACTCCATCTAAAAAAAAAAAAAAAATATATATATATATATATGTGTGTGTGTATATATATATATGTATATATATGTGTGTATATATATATGTATACATGTATGTATATGCTCTTTAAAAGTCTTTGCTAGAACTCTCAGCATGCTTACATATCAAATGCCTCAACTCTTTGATTTTACATATGTAATATTACAGTGTTTTGATAATATGAAATATTTATGTTGAAGTAAATTTGAGTTACTCTAAATCTAAATTTGAATTCTAGGATTTTATAGCAAGTCTTTACAAATAAAATTATATTTTCTTCATTATAAACTAATAAGCCATCATAATTAATGTTACTGAAATTTTTAAAATTCCTGATATGAACAGGTTTAAAATAAACAGACTGTAGTGAACAAACAAATCTTGAAATTAGGTGAGCTGATCTTGATCTAACCTACTACTTTGGAAGTATATTCTACATTGATATGTATTATGTACCCTTACAAGGCTCATAGTAGTAAAATATTAATTTAGGAAATTATTGTTTCTGTGAAATAGCTTGCAAATGTCCACTTAAACACATAATGGATCCCTGCATAGTATTCTTTTTTTAAAGAGCAATGAAGTGGATTTGATTTAATATTCATGTGCGCTATACTCTATGATTTCTGTAGTATCACAGTTAGCTGGACTTACATGGGCAGTTACTTACATTTGAAATTTTAAAGTGTAGATAAATACCATGTTATTTTTTTCTTATCTATTTCAGACAAGACTACTGACAAAATAGGAAACAATGAAAAGATAAAATCTCATTTTAGAGAAAGAGGTTTACCCAAATATAACTTTGTTTCCAACAGCTATGTCCCTAATATTTTATTCATTTGAAATCACCCTTTCCGACAATTGTCTGACAGGTTAATATTATCTTTGGGAACTGGAGTACCCTCTTTTAGTGTGGTTTTTACAACACCTACCACGGGAACAGCCTCCCCTTGCATTTATGTATCTGACTCATCCTTGCTAATATATCTTGATGTTAGTAATGACCTAGGGAAGAAAGAGAGAAACTCCCTTAGTATTTTTATTCTATGTAATCTGCCTTCTTAGAATGTGCCTTGTGAAAGAAGCACCTAATTACTCTGCCAAAACCAGAAAGCACTGTAAGGAGAGAGCCTGGCAAGTTTCTCCTACAGTCTGCCACCTAATGAATAGACAGTGTAACACACTGGTATTCTGCTTTTGCACTGCAGCAAGAATGAGAAAAATAATAATAATAATTACTATTAAAAGAACAAAGAAATGTTAGCTAAAATGGTAAATACAGATAAACTGCTGTGATTTAAAAAGTTTCAATTTGGAATTCTCTGTAAGCTCAAGTATAAAAAGGAACTGGCTTTAATCACTTTCAAGACAGTAAGAAAAATCCAGGGCTAATAGCAGGGCATGATTTGAGGCACTAAATTTATTTTTCATTCATATATTTAACTGCTAAATGTTAATCAGTTGGAATACACAATGCCAGGCTCTGAAGATACAAAGGTGAATACAATAGTTTATGTCCTTGGTGAATACAATAGTTTATGTCCTTGGAGAGCTCATAGATTAGGCTAGGAGGGAGACAAATGAAAAAAAGTATCATAACATATCACAAAGCATTCTCACGGAGGCAGCCAGTGCTGTTGGAGTATGGAAGTTGAGAAAAATTTTATTCAAGAGTTTTCCTTTGAATTTAGCCTTAATGGATGAGACATGATATGCTTGACAAAGATAATAGAGAAGTAACACTTCAGACAGTGAAAACTGCATAAAATAATAAATACACAACACTTTGAAAATGCTACTGCTTAATGCCCGTATAGCTCTTACTCGAATTTGAGAGAAATAGTTTATTCCATTTTGTTTGATGCCCCCCTCCTTTGTCTTATTCTGTACCAAGAAGATCAGCTATTTATTCATTCAATGAATATTTGTTTAAATACTTACTATGTAGCAAGTAGTATTTTGGGAGTTGGGATTATAGGATTGATCAAACAAAGTCCTGTTCCTCATGAAACTTAAATTAAAGGAGGAACAAACAGATAATAATAAAGTTATTAAGTAATATGAACTGTGATAAACAAGTCATTAGTATTATATGCTGATAAGTACCATGGAAAAAAATGAAGCAGAATGGGGGAGGTTGGTAGTTTCAAATAGGATGATTATGGGGGACTTCATCAAGCAAGTGATATTTGGGCAAATGCTAAAGGAGTTGAAGGAACAAACCATGCAGATATACTGGGAAAAAGGAAACTTGAACAATATTTTCAGTGAACAGAAAGGAAGCCAGTGTGGCTGAAGAAGGACCAGGGGGAGAGTTGAAGATGAAATAAGAGAGGTACTGCAGTTGTGGATGGGGAAAACTCATGTAGGGATCTCAAGGCCATTGTGTAGACTTTGCTTTTACTCGAGGTGATGAGGTGTTACTGGAGGGCTTTGAGTGGGCAATTCTTTTTTGAATGGGACCATCTCTAAGAAACACGAATCCATGCTTAGGCATCTAGGATACAAGCCTCCCACCTAGGATTCAGGTGACATTATCAGGTGGTACAGGCTAGAGCTAATCTTTCTGAAGCACCATTTTACTAAAGGTGAATAATTAAATAGCATCATATGCATAAAAGTGAGGTATTCACATCATCTTATAAAGACATCATGCTAAATAACTTCAGACCCAAGGATGCTAAGTAAATGTGAAGATGAACTTCTAGCAATATGACTGGACCACCCTGAGAACATGAATTCCCTCTTCTGTCCCATAAGATACCCTCTGTTATAAAAACTTGGGTAGCATGGGTGTAGTATAATAAAATGCACACTATAGTTAGAGTGGAAAGGCTTGGTTTTGAGTATTGGATCAACTCTTTAAAAGCTATGTAATTTTGTGTCTTGATAGTCTTATCTGAAAATGGGTAAAATAATGTACATTCAGTCTACAAATATTTATTGACTGTCTACTCTGTGCCATACTCTATCCCAAATTCCAGAAATACAGTATTGAACAGGGCTCAGCCCAGCCCTAAGGGATTTTATATTTCAAACAGGGAATTTCAACAGTATTTGTCTGAAATGTTTGTGAGGAGCAAATAAAATAATATATTAGAAATGCTTACTGCCATATATGGCACTCAATAGGTATGCAAAAAATGTTAAGTTACATCAAAGAGTTGCTAGTTAATTTTCTAAGATTCCTAGATGACCATTTTCATTCAATTGAATATTATTTCCTTTTCAATCATGTTAGAATAATTCTCTAGCTTCATTTTTAAAAACAAAATAGAAAAACTGGGAGAAGTTGCAATTTGGGGTGCTGTACTTATATATAACAGTATACTTACTGTTATATATTGTTGTATAACAGCATACACTTTTGGAAGAGGCATGATTGTTCATTGGTGTTCTGTTGTGTTTGACTGAAGGACGGGCTCTTGTATAGCTTTATAGAGTCTAATGGTTGCGTGTTGTTTTAGAAAAAAGAAACTAGCTAGTGAAATAAATAAAGACATGATCAACAATAATTCAACTCTGTTAATACTGATAGTCTTAAATCTGTTCCTGTTTTAAAGCTTTTTTTAAAAAAAGTTTCTGAATTAATTATCTCTTTTTAAAAAGCTTCTGAATTGCCTTTTTTTAAAAAGCTTCTGTATTAATTATCTTATCAAATATCTATCTTTGTATCTGCAGTAAGTGGGAACCATGTTATTTTGAGTTCAATGTTGTGCTAGGTATGATATTATTGTATGCAAACTGCGGTTTTGTGCATTTAAAATACTTTCATTTTATAATAGTTGAAAAGTAGTCACTCATTAGAAAATTTATTCCAGGTCAACTTTTAAAGTTTAAAGAATATTGACTATAAAAAGAATGTAATTATTTTCATCCAAAATAGTTGTATTACAAGGATGTTGAATTTTAAAAACATTTTAAAACAAAGTTATTATGGTGTCACTATAAATTTATATTTTTGGCTGTAATTAATTGACCTTTCTTTTCAATTCAGTGAAAATCAAAATGTTTTCAATTTTTTTTGCAATATTTGTTATCATAAGTAATGTATTACTTAATTGCTATTGACTAACTCTATTCAAATCCTTCAATGATATTTTATTATGATAAATTATTGATTCTTATTGCTTTGACAGGATATAAATACTAGAAATTTCATTATTTAAAGCTGAGACAGGCTGGGCATAGTGGCTCACATCTGTAATCCCAGCATTTTGGGAGGCCAAGGCAGGTGAATTACTTGAGGCCCGGAGTTTGAGACCAGCCTCGCCTACATAACGAAGCCCTATCTCTACTAAGAATACAAAAAATTAGCCAGGCATGGTGGCAGGCGTCTGAACTCTCCTCACTTGAACCCAGAGGGAGAGGTTGCAGTGAGCCTTGGTGGCATTACTGCACTCCAGCCTGGGTGACACAGCAAGACTCTGTCTGAAAAATAAAATAAAATAAAATATAATTGAGTTATAAAAAATAAGTAAATAAAACTGAGACATACCTTTAATTTAAATTCTCAGATAATTCCCAGGTATCTGTACATTGATAAATCAATTGGGAATTACTCATTTCTCCTTCTGAGATGCCAAGGTCTAAGGATTATACAGGAACAGGAAGGTTTTCATTTTATTCATTAGTTCCTTCCTAGGCACTTGACAGGGCACATAGATTCTATCACATAGACTCTATTGGCTTTTTCTTTTGTTCTCCTGGCTGTCTCTCTCAAATAGTATTCTTTGCTGAAATATAGCTTGGTATTTCTTTTTACTGTGCTTATGTTTACTTTTTCTTAGATAGCATCATCTATCGCCTATCTTGTAGACTCATCTTTGATTTCAATATTTGGCAAAGCATCTCACTTTTATTTTTTTGTTTTAGCAGTTTGGCTCTAAAAACAAACTTTTATACATTTGCCTTAAACATTTTTTTTTTCAGAAATAAGCAATTCAGACTTTCAAAGAGTCTGATTATCTTTTACATTTTATATTTCAATTGACTGTCTTTGGTATTCCTAATATTTTTTCTGGAGCCAGTAGAGTTAACAGACTTTACATGTTTTTGTGAACTTCACATCTTAGGATGATTCTCAAAATTTCTTTAATTGGGACCTTGGCTGTCATAGTAAGTAAAGTGAAAAGAGTAATGTGGAATGCCACATGATGTCACGTAAATTGGCAATAAGAATTGGAAAGTAATTATAAATGCATTATTGTACTGCTTTAGGTAAGTTTATGTCAACATTTTCTTATCTAAACTCCTGTTCACATATAGCTAAATTTGGATTGTGAAATTTGCTGTAATATTTTTAGGAAGAAATTCCTAAAATGCTTACTATATTTTAGCAGTTTTGAAAAGTAAATATGAGAAATATCTTTTGTAACTTCAAATTGCTATTTTATTTTTTGCTAATACATCACTCTGAATAATGGCAAAATCACATATTTTCATGTCCCAGTTTTAAGTCATATTATTGCTGGAGGAAAGTCCCAGCTTTGTTTTCATAATTCAGCAAATAATAGGTAGCATAGCCATATTTTCTCCTGTCTAATAATCTGTCTTCTCAAATAGGGCAGTTAAAATATCTTTAGATGTTAAAAAATGCATTAGAGCCTACCTGAACAAAATTACCATTTTGTAATTGAATCAAAGAACATTCAACTGGGAATCAAAAAACCTAGATTTTAGTTTTAGCTCTAACATCATCTGCTAATATGACTTTAGGCAAGTTGCTTAAATTCTCTAGCTCTGCTACCATGTCTTTCAAATGAGGAGCTGAACAAGGTGATTACCAGGATTCAGTGCAAGTCTAAGATTCCATGACTGTGCTTTTATTCATAATATATTTTAGTTAATTATTAAAATGTTGTTATGCTTTCCAGAGTAGTACCTATAAACCAGTACTTTAAACTCTTCCTATAATGTTTGAACCACTTTCCCAAGGGCTGGCGTGGGTCTTACTTGCTTCTACACATAGGAGTTGGTCTGCTCTTATTTAGTCCTTTAGATATTTAGCACATTTTAACCAGAATATCTGACACAGATGAATATTTTATTTTTTTGAGACAGAGACTCACTCTGTCACCAAGGCTGGAGTGCAGCAGCATGATCTTGGCTCACTGCAACCTCTGCCTGCTAGGTGCAAGCGATTCTCATGCCTCAGCCTCCTTAATAGCTGGGATTACAGGTGTGTGCCACCACGCCTGGCTAATTTTTGTATTTTTTTTTTAAGAGAGAGGGGGCTTCACCATGTTGGCAAGATTGGTCTCAAATTGCTGCCCTCAACTGATCTGCCTGCCTCGGCCTCCCAAAGTATTGGAATTACAAGCATGAGCCACCTTGCCCAGCCCAAATGATTTTATAAAGGTAGAAGACTTCACATCTTAGTGGGAGAATTAAACATCTCCCTTTTTCACTGAAATCTTATGGAGAATCATTTATTTTGTGTCATTCTTGCTGATGAGCCCTAGTTCTGCTTTGTCAAATTTATTTGAGATCAGGCTGGCTCTTGTGACAATCATTGCTGGTATAGACTTTTCATAACAATCAGAAACTTCAAGCACCACTATATTCTTTCTACTTCCCCATGTGCCTTTTGAAGTATAGAAGCTGTATTCCAATATATATCTGGATGTCAGGTTACCGTGATCTACTTTTGGACTTGAGGCATTTTTTGGACTCCCCTGCCCATAGGTCTCACTTGCATTCCTTGTGAACAGAGAGCACACACACTCTCAAATGTATATACCCACACACAAGTATACAATATCTTGTACACATACCTGTACACACACAAACACATGCATAGTGCTTGACTTTGGCCTCTGCGCTTTAACTGAGAGTATTCTTTTTTCCTGGTTGTTACCTTCATTCCAGTTTTGGTGAGCTTTGCTGTCAAAGTGGCTGTGCGTCTAACACAGAGTAGCTGCTGTTGGCAACCCATGAACAATGAGCTTAAACAGAAGAATGAGGGTAATGTTTATTGGAATAAAGATTGGGCATTAAATTCCTTGGGGGCATGAACCAAATCCAATGTTTTCCTGTTCGCTGACATTTTTTATATTGATGCTGTTTTGGATCTTCTAGAGAAGGGAAGGGGGAAAAAAAAACTTCAGCAAATCAGTTCTTTCTTTCAAAAATGGAATTCAGAAGGCTATTTTAGCTAGCTTTTTTTGACAATCCTGGATTTAATCAGTTTTTACTGTGATAAAGACAGCCTCACAAATTTTGTGGAAATCTAAAGCGATGAAGGGTGTTGTTAAGGGGGAAACAGAGTGCAGTTGTTTAAATAATCCTGGGCCAATAGCATTTGGTAGGTGGAGTTACTGTTGTGTGCATTACAGAGCAAGATAATTCTGAATGAAGACTTTAAACATTACACATGCTGGACGGTTTCTGGGTCTGCTCTTTGTGCAAACAAAACAAGTGACTAGGTTTTGCTTACTGTCCATTAGTGAATGCAGCTTGTTTGATAAGATTTTTTTTTAAAAAATACATGTAAAGGATTTATCAGAAGCCCTTATGAATATTTCATGAGTTGATATATTCAGCTGAATGAATTCACTGAGTGTCAGTGTGTAGCTTGCAGACAAACCTCATCCACAAGGAGGCTACTGACATTGGAAGCACTTTGGCGCATTTTCAGAGGCAAAGCCAGCCTGATAAAGCTCCTTGTGACAGCCTGACTTGCCATTCTTCGAGTATGCTGCTCTTGCTCTGAGAAGCTCATACATTGGAGTCACAGCTTCGTAAATTAAACTGGAAATAGTTTGCAGACTTATCAGTCTTCTAACCTGCAGCAGTGTCTCTGCTATGTTTGAGATTTTTGTTTTGGATGGTGAAAGCTAGCACTCCTTACAAGACATGACAGCAAAAGATTCTTCAAAGGAACTTACTGCTTCTGAACCTGAGGTTTGCATAAAGACTTTCAAGGAGCAAATGCATTTAGAACTTGAGATTCCGAGATTACCAGGAAACAGACCTACATCTCCTAAAATTTCTCCACGCAGTTCACCGAGGAACTCACCATGCTTTTTCAGAAAGTTGCTGGTGAATAAAAGCATTCGGCAGCGTCGTCGCTTCACTGTGGCTCATACATGGTAAGACGAGACTTGGAGGTATCTACAGTGCTTTTCAGATTCTTGCATTAGCACTAGTGATCTAGCAATGTAGAAAATGGAACGTTTGAGTTTTGTTCCTAATACATACCGCAAGTGTGAAATAAATAGAGACCAGGTCAGCTGAAGAATACATAAATGCACTGTGTGCTAAATTGTCATTGTTCTACTCGCTATTTCCACATAAAATATGCTTTTAACTGTAGAGTCTTTAAAATTGCTGCTTATCAGAATACATAGCTAATTCTAGGGAAGTAGAGTAATAAATGAATTTTTAAAGTCAGTTTTTTGTTTCATCTCTGTTGAGGTGGTAGGTGACTTTTTTGTTTGGTGATTGTTGGTGATTTGAACAAAATAATTTTGGGACATGAATAAGTATTCTATTCTTAGTTCTAGTTTATTTTTAAGATAATATATGAAGTCAAACTTAATTTATTGTACCACCACGTTTATAGTGTATAAACCAGTAAGATTTTGATTTATTGACTTATCTTTACACTACTTAAGGAAAGGGAAAACTAAGTTCCTACTTCTGAAATTGCATGGTTACTTTATGATTCCAAAATGCTGTTATCTTTAAGAGCCTCTTTTCTTAAAAAAAAAAAAAAAGGACCTTAACATTTATAGATATTTTTGTAATGCTCAGCAAATAAATTCAAGAATCCTCTGTAAAACTTGCACTGAGCCTGCCACCTTTAATATATATGTTTACAAGGTGTATAAATATAGTAGAGTAACCTCCTTAAATAGTATAATGCTGAAATATAAGGAAAAAACACAACAAAATTAAATCACTTTTACTGTAAAAGCCAGGCCACTTCAGATTTTTTGGAGAATTTGTTTTCTTTCAGATTAAGGTACCTTTAAAAATTGGGTAGCTATACCTTAGTTTCATCTAGCAGAGACCATAGCAATAAAGGGAGCTTCTACATCTTAAAGGCAATTCTAACACAGTGATTTTGTGACTACATGCTGGATTGCCAATCAACATTATAAACTGAGGTGATCTGATTTTAAAAAATTAATATTCACTTGAGTTATTTTCTACTTATCTAAAATGTTTGTCTGCTTAATCTACTGCATAGTGCATTGGCAAATTAAAGTTACATCTAGAAAGATATAGCTTGCCTTTGATGGATACCAAATACTTAGCCAACACATACTTTGCCTGGCATATATAATGTGCTTATTCTTGCTTTCTGACAATGGACTGTTCATATAATGGCTTTATTGCAGAATTTCTTTGGTAATCTTCTCAATGTATTAAATCATGTTGTTTAATTGTAATGTCTTATTTGCTGAATACACGTGGTTAGTCTTTCAAAGCCTACCAGTGGTGGTAACATTTGTAGAAAGGGAAGGTTTATGTATAAGGATGTACTGATTTGAAGAAGTCCTCTCTTTTGTGCTTTATCCCACCCCTAACCTGTGTGTATTTTCATATAGATTGCTAAGTAGTGTAACTGAATAGGGAAGATACATTTGTGTGTGTGTGTGTGTGTGTATATATATATATATATATATATATATAATATTCTTAATTATTTAGGAAAATAATATATGTAGGAAATATGTGATTAATAGATGCATATGTTTTCTTACTTTAGTAAATATTAAATCACTAGTTTGACCAAAAGGATATTTTTTTAGATAGCTAATTTTTAGATAATAATAAGTCTTCTTAAACCCTTGGTAATATTTTTCTTAATACTGAGTTTTGGTTCTGAATACAATAGTGTGACCTTTCTTTTTCTTATAATAGATGTTTGATGTGCTAGGAACATAGAGCTATAAATACTGGAGTTTTTTACTTTTCCAAAGAACCCAAATTTTAAAATAATTAAAGGGCTAGTTTTACTCATGCATTATACAAATTTTCTTGCAGCAAGTTGTAAAAGGAACAATTAAATGATATCTGAGTTTACTTACACTAATAAGATGATTTTTTTAATTGAGTTAAAACAAAATTTTGCAATTGTCCAAAAAGAAAGCATAGGACTTTGATATAATGCTCTGTAATATAGATTAAAGTAATCCATTAATCATTAAACTTATAAAATAACTTTAGTTATGACTATGATTCATTTTCACCCTTTATTCTTCCAATTCACATTCCCCTTCTGATGTTTCTTAGTAAAACTATATCACAGTTTGTTTTCAGCTCATGATTAAGTCTTTATTCATATTTATTTTTATTGTTTTATCTGAATATATGCTTAAAATTTTTCAAATTTATTTTCATAAAATATGCAATGAAAATCTCTTTCTGGAAAATAGACATATATCTTACGTATTTTCATGATCTTTTTCAAATCTTAAGAATTTTGCCTTTCCCAGGGGAACTCCAATAAAGGCTCTGGCCTAATGCTTAATGCTTTCCCCTTGCTTCACATATTTGCTTCTTGAGCACCCTAAGGTCTCTCCAATGAATATATGTGGTTCTTTATGGGCTGTCAGATCTCCTGTCTCTAAGACTTGTGAGTGTAATAAACTTTTCTTTCTTGAGTCTCTTATGTGCTTTTTTACATTAGATGAAATGGTTACATGAGGAAATAAGAGCGTAAGTACTTTATTTTTGCCTCTTTGTCATGGTGAAATGTAACCAGCTTTTCACGATCAACGATTGGCATTTTCCAAAGCATGCACTTAAGTTAGAAATTCCAAGATATGCACTTAGAAGTCTCTAAAAACATGTTATTACTTTACAGTAGACAGTAGGCTTCTTTTAAGAAGATTGGATTGTTTTGATTCCAGCGTTGAAATTAAAGTAATTTTCATGATGAAGCTAAACAATGCAGAGGATGCAGTTTATATGCAAACCCAGTGAACAGTTTTTATTTGTAGATTTCATATTTTAGTCATATGAATGTGAAGTTCTGGCTTTGAAAACCCAAGTTATGAACTGTAGACTAATGGCAGAAGATTTAAGAAATATTTATGAAATTCTGACTCTAGGCTTGTTTAAAAATACCTGAAGAAATGTAGGTATTCAATGTGTTATAACTAATCAGAGTACTTACAAAATCCTAAATCTGGAAGGAATTTGGATGATTATCTCATTGCTTCCTTTTACCCTTGGGCAGGACCACAATCACTCCATCTTTAACATATGGAAATCTGTCCTGCTTTTAAGACTCTAAAGAAAATAATTCTAAAACCTCACAGTACACAATCTTACTACTTTATAGTCCAGGTACTGAAAAGTTATTTGTCATGATTAATATTATAACATATTAGTTATATGTTATATATAATCTGTTTTCCTCTCAGTGGATATTATTGATAAAAAATGCCTAAGAGTTTGCTTGAATCTGTAGATCATTATTAACTGGTGCCAGAGTTTTCTTTTTCATTCACTCAACATATGTAATTGAGCACTGCTGTGAGCATGAAGAGAAAAAAAATCGGATTCAACCCACATGTATTCCAACACCTACTATATTTTAGGGTTTTTTTTTAGTAGAATGTCTGCATATGTTAACTCATTTAACTTTCATTTGGAGTATAAGTATACTCCAAATTCGTGATCTTTTCAATATTACCTGTGGCAGATATCAAAAGTGTTCTGAGTTGCTTTAGCTTCTTCTAGGTGTTTATATTCCATTAATCATCATTTTGAATCTGAACCACCATCTCAAATTTCCAAATTTTTCTTTGAATTCTGAAACCCAAAAGTGGATACCACACTCTTTGCTAGATGATATGAAAATATGTAGATATGAAGCATGTAATAAGTTGCAAAGTCGATGGAACCTTCAGCATTAGTGAATTGGAAAATTACTGCCAGAGTTCTCGAAGGTAAGTGTAGTGTTTATCCCCAACCCCACATCAGGGATGACAACTTCTGAAGCACAGTGTTATCCTACCGCCTGTATGGCCTGCCTGTGCTTGCCTGATACTTGTCACAGTGTCCAGCTTTTATAACCTTCCCTTCTTTGTTGATGTCTCAACCTCAGTCATCAGTTCTCTTTCATCATTAGCAACATGATGCTCTCCGAAGAAAGCTACTGCAATGGTCTTGAATATATCCTGGGCCCACAGCACCCTACCCCCTCCCCACCACACACACTGCCTCATTGCATTGCTGCTCTTTTTTGGAGCTCTCTTCTTATACTAGTGAGCACCACCCTCTATCTGTCTGTCTGTGCTTGCACACAGGAAACAATATTTTTTCTAATTAGAAGTTAGTAGGAGAAAAGAGACTTGTATTCGTTTTCCTCATTTAGTTTTACCTATCTATATCTTGGAAATCTTTTTTCATTTTAACAAAGCTTCATGAAGTCTTTACTTGTGTATCTGATATGTGAATACAAAAGTTTTAAAAGCCATAGTTAGTACTCTAAAGGGTCTTATACTTGGCAAGACGACACTGGATTAAGTGGAGAAGAATAGGAAAAAAAAAACAGTGAATATGGTACATGATTGACCTTTCTCAGAACTGTAGACATGCTTGCTGTATTATACAATTTAGTCCTAGTTTGTTAGCTAAATCTACTGAATCTGTGCTAGCATGATTGATCAATTGCCTCAAATTCTTGGTAATATTGAAAATTTTTTGACAGATGTCTGTCTTTACATATTTATTGATTGAACATTTGTTTGAACAAAACATTTGTTAAGAGCCGACTATGCACCAGGCTTGGCTCTGGACTTAGGAGACACAAAATGAGAAAGAGTCCTTGTCTTCAAAGAACTCCTATACTCGCTGGAAGACAAACTTGTGAATTAATAATTAATCCATGGCGTGGGAATAATGCTATTGAAGCATGTTGTTCAAGTTGTCATGAGAGCACAGAAGAAATAACTACCACTAGACAGTGAGTCAATGTGTTAAGGGAAGTGTAGAGGAAAGATGACGTTTTTGTGGAGTTGTGACAAATGAATAGGAGTTTTCTAGGAGAAGAATGGGCAGGAAATGTATTCTTTTGGCCAAATAAGTAATAATTAGGAAATCCTGTTAACAAGTAATAACAATAATAGCTCTAATATATTCAGCACTTATATAATGTGATGGATATTAGTTCTAAATGTATTTACTCATTTAATCACATAAAAACCCCATGAGTTGTATACTATTTTCATTTTATAGGAAAAGGAATAAAGGTTAGACAGCACAAGTAATTTGTTCAAGTTTACACAGAAAATAAACAGCTGAGTTGAGATTTGACTCTGAGCACAAGTGAAAGTACACATAGTTCACTGGGGTTTCAGCTTAAGGATGCAAGGTGGGAAAGCTAGGAAATAAGATTGTGCCAGTAGATTGGAGACATTTGCTAGGGCTTCCAATATCATGAACAAGACTTGGCCTTCAGCCCATCCATCCTCAGTGGGGAGCCATGACAGATTATGAGAAAGGGATTGCCATGTATCATTTTTATTTTGGAAAGGTACTTTGCAGGTCAGGTGGAGAATGGATTAGAGGATGAGGAGTTTAAAGGCAAAGGGAAAAGGGACAATGTGCATTTGAGAGATAATGACTTCTTATTTTGTATATCACATAACATTGAAAACTATGTGTATGACATGCTTTATGACTTAACAAATTATGGTTTATGGAAACTGAAAGGAAAGCGTGTGAACTTGGTGTCTCTTGCATTTATCACTTACACCATGATGCTGTACATAGTACTAGCTGGTACAATACCCCACATGCATCAAACAGTCAGCAAAGGTGCATAGGAGGATGGGCGCATCTGGGGAAAACCATATTAGCTCAGTCCTAATTTACTAGAGGTGCTTTGTATTTTACTTTAAGTGCAGACTCCTAGTGGGTTTTTGTTTTTAAAAAGTAGATTATCTTAGTCCACAATCTGGATCAAATGCCAGTAGAAATCTATGCCTCATAGCCTGAGTCTGTTGCTTTAATCAGAGCAAGCATTTTATCAGTACATCTATAAATAGTGTTTTCCTCACCTTTTAGTGTCCTAAAGTCTTCAATATATTGGATTTTTAAATACTTACTGTAAAAAGGGCTTTGTAAAGTAATGGTGACAACCACCAGGGCACATGCCGGAAGGTGGCCCAGCAAGCTTGCCAGCTGCCTTACTGCTAAAAGCTAAGCCCATTTTGCTAAGTCCCACTTACTTTCTTTTCCTATTTCTTTCTGTTTTGTTATCTCTCAGTTTTTCTCCTTGGATGTTTATAGTGCTTCCTTCTCTAACATCACTGTCAATGCACTTGCAACATTATGCCAGAAGCATTTAAGTGATTCTTAGAAAAGAATCTCAAATGCTTACCATGGTTTTCAGGCCCTATGTTATCTGGCCCCAGGCTGCTTCCAACCTAATCTCCTGTTCTCCAGTCCTGTGAGCCTTCTTTCTGTTCTTCAATAAACTAAGCCTGTATACACTTCTGGGCCTTTGCTTGCTTTTCTTCTGCCTGGAAGAAAAGTATCTGGATGTTAACATGGTTTCCTCTTACGTCCATTCAGGATTCTACTATCTCCAGATATCACTATCTGGAGAGGCCTTTGCTGACCCCCCTATCTAAAATAGCACCCTTTCACCTTCTACCTCCTTGTCTCTTTGGTACTTATTATTACTTGAAAATACATTATAGACATGCTTATTTGTTATATTGTTTTATTCTTTTATTGTCTGCCATCCCTGCTAAATTGCATGAGGGCAGAGATTCTGTCTTGTTTTCTGTATCCTGAGAGCCTACAAGGAAGGCAGTCATTTAACAAATACTTGTTGAATAAAATAAAGAATGAATATGGTTTCTGTTTCCTGCTCTTTATTCTTTGAGCACTTTTCCTTTAGCTTGATATGAAGGAAGCGGAAAGGAAGCTTAGTTGATACTTACTCTACAAGCATCCTTCTCCATTCATCTCCCAATAGCTGTGCTCCATTTCTGTCACTACAGCTACTCTGATTTGCTTTCTATATTGTGTTCTATGATACTGCAGATACAGGTTTAATTACAGTATCTCACTAGAGCCTAAATGCTTTATATAGTAGCCTATTTAATTAAGTCACCATGTACAAATCATACTACCTAGCCTGTAGTGCTGTAAAGTAAATATTTGTCTGTAGCACTGTACAATTATTTATTTGTTTATTCTTCATGCATCAAATAGCACGGTTGGTGCTTCAACTCAGGAAAGCTCTACATATCTCTCACCAACTGCCTGAGGAGAAGTGCTGTATGGAGGAATCTCTTTGTTATTTTGTCTTCGAAATGTTTGCATAGCATACATTAGAATGCTTAATTATCTCTCTTTTTTTTTTTTTTACTGATGCAATATTTACAATATTAACTCTAGCAGCAGCTACAGCAATTTGAGCTTTTTATAAGATTTCCCCAGGGAACTTGGAAGGAAGAAGTCTACGACTTGCAGAGTGAGGAAATTGCGAATTAATAACCCTTGTAACTCTAGAAAAGACATCACTGGGAGGGAAACTATTCACTTGATTTTGTCTCATTTTTTTTTCCCTGAAGTAGGAAGTTGGGGACCTCTGTCACTGATAGTATTTTGTTTGACATAAATATGTTTGAATACCACTATGTATACTTTAGGTTGAAATGAAAAGTAACTCAACTTCTCAGGTTACTTCTTGCTGGAACTTAGGGAGAATGAGGATGACTGCTTCTCAAGACCTTTGTGAAAGAGAATGCCTATGAGAAGATGTGTTCCCCTGACAGACCCAGGCTTGTCCTCCTCTTTCTAACTATACCTCCTACAACTCAGGTTTATTGAAAACTATGCAGATTGGAATTAAGGGGGTGGAGGATAATGTGGCTTCAAAGAGTGCATCTTTCAAACTGTATTTTCTGGAATCAGTGTTCTAGGAACCATTTGGGAATTCCTTGAAAACAAAGGTGGTGATGATCTGTTTCCTGGTTCTGGGTCAGAACAAAGCAACATGGGTGATCATATGCTTAGAGAATTTTGGAGGATTCCCACACAAATTCCATAATTTCCAAATACTTGAAAACTACCAATTTTAGAGTTAAATGAGTAGAGAGAGAAAACAATGTTTAGTTGTGCTTGATGAAGTCACATTTTCAGGTAATTTATAACATTAAAATTATCTTGATCTAATGTGTTTAGGAATGGCAGCAGGATAAATGAGGAGGATGTAAGCAACTGTGGGTCCAGGAGACATCACTGGTAGTGAAAATTTAAAATTTCAAAGTTGGAAGAATAGTACAATGAACACCTTTTACCTAGATATACTAATTGTTAGTGGTTTCTCTTATTTATCTCTGTGTCTCTTTCTGTGTATAAAATCATATATATGTTTTCTTAATGTTGAAGAGAGCACATTTAGATGGAGAGCAGTAGTTTTGGGATCAAAAGAAAACTCTTATTTATAAAATATGAAATAGTTTGCATGTCATTAGCATGATGTTATTACAATTCATCCGTGTTTTTGCATTTATCAGTAGTTTATTCCCTTTTATTATTAAGTGGTATTCTTTTGTATTGGGTGTACTACAGTTTGTTTATCTATTCATCAACTGGTTAGAAATTTAGATTTCCAGTCTTTTGGCTATTATGAATAAAGATGATATAAACATTCATGTATAGTTTTCTGGGTAGACATATATTCTAATCTTTCTTGGGTAAATATCTTAGAGTGGCATTGATGGGTTGTATGGTGAAGTATATGTATATTTTTTGTTATTTGTCTTTTGTTTTTTTGAGACACAGTCTTGCTCTGTCACCCAGGCTGGAGTACAGTGGTATGATCTCGGCTCATGGCAACTTCTGCATCATGGGTTCAAACAAGTCTCATGCCTCAGCCTCCTGAGTATCCGGGATTACAGGCATGTGCCAGTACACCTGGCTCATTTTTGTATTTTTTGTAGAGATGGGTTTTCACCATGTTGCCCAGACTGGTCTAGACCTCCTGGGCTCAAGTTATCTGCCCACCTCAATCTCCCAAAATGGTGTGATTACAGGCATGAGCCACCATGCCTGGCCTAAAATATATGCTTTACTTTATAAAACACTGCCAAACTATTTTCCATCATGGATGTACCACTTTATAATCTCACTAGCTATATATGAGAGTCTTATTATTCTGTCTCTGAGAGAGCATTCTGTATTGTCAGTTTTTTTTAAATTTTAGTCATTCTAATAGGTAAGTAGTAGTAACTTACTGTGATTTTAATTTGCATTTCCCTTATGACTAGTAATACTGAATACCTTTTAATGTCTTTATTTGCTATCCTTATCTCTTTGGTGAAATAGGATTGTTTATACAAGTCATGTGTCAATAAACTTTGCAAATATTTTAATTCTTAACAGTGTGCTAACATACTGACAAGTTATGAACACATTTGTAGCACCATTAAAAAAACGATTAAAACAGTTCTAGTAGAGGGTTAAAGGCATCTGTAATAAAGTATGATTTTTCTTGCTAATAAATTATTGGTTTTCGTTACTTAAAATGGCTTCTAAGAGGTGATACCTATAGCATTCAAATTCTCCTTCCTCAAGAAAGGATGCTACTTTTTTAAAAAAACATATATCTATAAGAATGAAACACTGTATAATGTCTTAATGTAGTATACTATAGAACATGAGGTTCTATCATTGTATAATTTTGGTGTTATCTTGAATTTATTTTTTATGGTGAATCTTTGTTTTATGTGACTTTATCTGGAGTCAAGAAAGCTAGGTTGGGTATCATTATTTTACTTTGATTTGCTATTGAAACTTTAGATCAATCCTAGACCTAATTAACTGTCCCTGACCTCAATTCTTTTATTGGCAAAATGGAGAAAAGAGGTTTATGTCCAAATATTTTCAAATGTTAATTTAATTTAAATATATCTACCTAGACTGTGAGTTACCTATTTCTTGAGATTATTAAAGTACTTAGAACAGTACTTCAAGCATTGTAAGTTGTATAATAGATGTTACTGTTTAATTATCTGACTAAATCTCTAAACATACACAAACATGCACATTATTGTCAGGGTTGGTTGGAAAAGCAGGAACTAGTTTTTTATTTTTTTGAAAAGTATCTGTGTATGGACTGTGCCAGTTTGAGAGTCAAAATGCATATGGGCTAGTTAAGAAATACATTTATAATATCCACAATGTGACAATGCAGTATACTAAAGAAACAAAATACCATTTATTTGCTGTCATGTAATAATCACATTCTAATGAACCAAGCTAAATTATACCAAAATGCACTAATTATCAGAAGACCCTGTATGAATAGCTTACATTCCCAATAAGAAACTTCATAGTCTTGTTTTGCTCTCATCAATACATTTTTAAAAACCATTTATCGTCTTCCACTGTGTGAAAGAGATAGGAAGAGAACCACTTTGAAGTCATTCCACCCACTTGTACCAATACGCTTGAAAGCAGAAAGACAAAACAAAACATAAGAAGATGCCTTGTCTATTTCAGGATCTGCATATTAAAAGCCAATATAGGATTCAGTGAACAAATGCCTTGGAAGAATTCCAGGGTTGTTAAACTTATTTATCTCAAAATGTCTCCTTTCTATCCTTTCTAGTCCTCTACAAAATTAATAAGGTGAGACTATTTGTTGCAGCGTAGAGGATCCGAGCATGCTTCTGTGGCTTATTTGTGCTGTAATTTCCTCAGCAGTTTATATTGGAAATCTTTACTTCACCATCAGGACTGTTTAGGCCTGAAGACAGGTCAGAGAAGACAGGACAAATAAACTATGGGATCCTAGTCTTTCTCGCTGGGTTCCTAACTGCTCAAGACTTCCTCCTGAGATTTTGCTGTTGAAATTAGTATGCAAATTTCAATTTCATGGGATTAACCCTGGCTTTTGTCTTTACCTGTCAACCTGCTCAGCCAGGTGTGAGTTCATCCATAAAATAGTGTCTTTCACATGCTTGTTTACCAAAACGACATAGAGACTTTAGGAGGCCAGGTTGATATGATGCAAAAAGCACAGCATTTGGTTTCTAACTGCACCTTTTACCAGACACTAGTTTAGAAAAACCAGAAAAATTAGAAAAATTTAATTCTACTTGTATTTCATTAGGCCTTTATGAAGATTAAATGAAGTAATGTGTGTATGATGATTAGTATAACCCCTGGCCAACGGCAGGTAATAAGCAGTCCTTAGTTCACTAATGTATCGAGAGCTTATGATTTTGTGTAAAATTTATGTAATATGTATCATAATGTAAACTACTTAAAGATCTTTATAACATGGTTTAATTAAATCGGTTTTCACTGAGCAAATGTGGCGCATCTTAAATCCATTCTTTCGGACCATTTAGATACTATATAACTTCATAGGATATAACTATAATAAAACCCATATTAATTGTGCTTACCACAATAAAATAAAAAATAACTCCTTATGTGTTATGACATGTGTTCACTCTTATTCATCACAGAGACCATTTCAAATTGCAGATTTTGACCATTGAATAATCTTTTTTCTTTAAAATTTCACTTACTTTCTTGAATTTGAAACTTTCTCCACTAAACTACTGATAGATACCAATGAAACACTGTTATTTTAAGTTAATGTAAAAAAAATTTAATGGTCTTTTTGAAGTGCCAGAATGTCTCTGAAGTTGTTTTCCTTTGTAGGATCTAACCTCCTAGTGACTTGTTTATATAAGAAAGTTTATTCATGAGAGGCAGTGGAAAAGCGCCTAGGGATTTAGATTGACAGAATCTGGACATATATCCTGGCGCCACCACTTACAAACTGGTTATTTATTTATTTACTGAATGGAGAAAAAGTAGTCATTTAACTTTTGGGAGCATCAACTTCTTCATCAGTAAATTAGAGATAAAACAATAACACTTATTTCTCTACTTATATGATGTTATATGATTATATGATATTTACAAATATTAATTAGTATGGTTGAGAAGCATGAGAAAAGAAAGATAAAGATTACTGGACAGAAAGTAATGGTACTCTATCATTAACATATAAAAATCAATGTGCTTGACTTAAATGCCGCAGGTGTATTTGGGTGTATGTAAATAGCATCTCATTAATAAATATTATCAAATACCAAACACTTTGCTCCAGACTTCTTTTATAAAAGAGGGAGGAGTTTCCGCTGTATAGGACCATGTAAGTGAGAGACTGGAGACAGGAGACAGACTAAGTGGTATCTTAAGATCTCTTCTACCCCATGGGTCTTTATATCACTTTTATGCTTCCTGCAGAAAGGTAATAACGAGCTCATATAACCAATATATAGTGAAGTGAAAGTTGAATTTAACCTTTATTCAGACAACTTTACAACATTTAAATCAAATTGCTCTTTATTTCTTGGTCATTTCCAAGAATATTTAAGGATGAAAACAAAAATAAAGGTTATTGCTTCTCTTTTGAGAACGGCTTCCTTCTCACATCATCTTTGATCGGGCTAATGTGTCCCTTGGCTACTTAAAGGCAGGAAAAGGTTATATCTTTAAGGCCAGGGGTTCTATTTAAATGAATTGTCATTGGAAAATGGCTATTCAAATCAACTCAAAACTTAGTAACAGTGAAAAATAAAGTAAACTACATTGGGTTTCACGAGTATCATGCCAAGTTCCTGGCTCTGTCTAAATTAATACAAATAAGAGTTTTAGGAACATATCTGGAAATTGTAGATTAAATTAAGCAACTGCTTCATCTGAATAAAGCTTTGCAGAGTCTAATATGAAGGATCTATCTTCATGAATACAGTGCTTGCTTGGGATTCAAGGGATTTGAGTTTTAATGCCAGCTGAATCCCAAATGCCCACGGAGCACATATGCATTCATTTGCTGCTGGTAGCTTTTCTGTCAAGTGTGATTAATAATTACCTGCTCTACCACCCTTACCTTAGGTATTATGGTATGAATATTCAATACCAGTGTTCATAGAGTGCTCTGCTTTTCTGCAAAATAACATGGAAGAAGCATTCAGAAAGAAAAAAAAAGGTTTCTAAAAAAGTTTTATGCATATCAGATTTTCAGAAATGTGTCTCAGCTTTAGAATGCATTAATGAATTTTGTATTTTATGTGAACCCTAAAAATGTTCTTGTCAAATACTTAGTAATCTGAAACCTAACATAATTGTTTTGGGTTTCCTACAGCATTGCTGGATTTGTGTATATTAGTCCTTTTTCAATGGATAGACACCAGATGGACATTGCTAAGTGAGTTCACTCTGATGGGTGGCTTCCATTTTCATTTTTTATTGATTACAACCAACAGATATTTATTGGTGGATAATGCAAAAATGATGCACCATGCCATCAAGGAGCTTTAATCTGGGCAAGGAGAGTATGTAGTCATTTAGCATGTGAAATGATTTATTTTGCATAGATACAAGTGTTAAAAGCATATAAGTATAGCCAGGCCTAGTGGTTTGCACCTGTAATCCCAACCACTTGGGAGGCTGAAGGCGAAAAGATTGCTTGAGGCCAGAAGTTTGAGATAAGCCAGGGCAATGTGGTGAGTGATATGGTTTCACTGTGTCTCCACCCAAATCTCATCTTGAATTATAGTTCCCATAATATTCATGTGTCATGGGAGGGACCCAGTGGGAGGTAATTGAATCATGGGGGAGGTTCTTCCATGCTGCTCTCATGATAGTGAGTGAATTCTCATTAGATCTGATTATTTTGTAAGGGGATTTTCCCTGCTTTGCTCTGCACTTCTTCTTCCTGCCATTATGTGAAGGAGAACATGTTTGCTGCTGCTTCTGCCATGATTGTAAGTTTCCTGAGGGATCCTCTGGCATACTGAACTGTAAGTCAATTAAATCTCTTTCCTTTGTAAATTACACAGTCTCGGGTATTTCCTTACAGCAGTGTGAGAATGGAATAATACAGTGAGACTCCTGTCTCTACAAAAATTAAAAAAAAAAAAATTAGCCAGGCATAGTGGCACATGCTTGTTGTTCAAGTTACTCTGGAGGCTGAGGTGGGAAGATCCTTGAGCCCAGCAATTCTAAGCTTCGGTGAGCCCTGATTGCATCATTGCACTCTAGCTTGGGCAACAGAGTGAGACTTTGACTCTGGAAAAAAAATATATAGAAAAGTATAAAATACAGGGCCAGGCATGGTGGCTTATGCCTGTAATCTCAGCACTTTGGGAGGCCAAGGTACTAGGTGGATCATTTGAGGTCAGGAGTCCAAGACCAGCCTGACCAACATGGTGAAACCCCATCTCTACTAAAATGCAAAAATTAGCCAGTATGGTGGTAGGTGCCTGTAATCTCAGCTTCTCAGGTGACTGAGGTGGGAGAATTGCTTGAACTCAGGAGGTGAGGGTTGCAGTGAATCAAGGTCACACCACTGTTCTCCAGCCTGGGTGACAGAACCAAAAAACAAAACCCCAAAATTCCAAACTAACAACAACAACAACAACAACAACAACAAAAAGCATAAAATACAATGGCTCTTCCACTGCTACCAGGTGGAAACAATCTAATTATGAAACTACAGGTCTGAAGAACAGTGGTTTTACTTCTTTTTCAAAATGGCTGTGAGCCTTGACTCTGCCCCTGTTATGGTGACTTATTGAGCAATTAATCACTAGTAAGCTATACTTGAGAATCTGTTATACTAGCAACAGGCTAAGTAGTCTGCTGATGTGAGCAGGTAGGAAATGTCTTCTAAGAGAGAGGGAAACAAATTAGCATTTTAACTGTTTCACATACAAATTAGGCAATGATAGAACAATTACATCATGTGCTTCTTATATGTTTAGTCTTCATCTCCATTTATAGATGAGAAAGTTGAGACTCAGGAAGGTCGATTAATTGATACCAGATAAATAAGCTATAAAGAAATAAACCAAGATTTAGTCCATGTGTTCTGATTTGAAGTAACACATTTTATATATTGACAAGGTCCATAGATAAAGAGGTATATCATTACACAACCCACCCCATCCCCTTTGCAACTTCCAACTCCCAGCTCCTGTGGGAAAACATCCAGGATTACCTGACTCAATTCCCTTTATTAAAAGCTTCCTCCCAGTGAAGACCTGTTAAATTCATTTGCACTTAGACATAATGGACTCATGGGGTTTAATGTGTGGTTCCATTTTGGGAGAATAAACCATTAAACTAGAAGAGTTAATTTCTACTTACAGAATTTGGCACATTACAGAGAAGAGACAAAATTGGAGTATTTTGGAGGATGAAAGGGTATATTCCAGGCATGGCACGTAGATGATGGGCTGAATGTCCAGGCATGTCATTGTATTTGCAAATCATTCATTCATTTGTTCATTCGTTCATTCGTTTGTTCGTTCATTCATTCATTCATAATGTCAGCCACCTGCTTGTTCTCTGCCCATGTTTTCTGCATTTCTTCCGTTTCTGTAGATGAATTATCTGTGAACCTGATTAAGGCCACCCCTCACTGTGCATTGCATTTTATCACTACTCACTCACAAGGGCTTTGCTCCTGCACTTGTCCCTGCTGTCTCCTGTGTCATAAGTTTTTCATTCTATTAAATTGTTTCTATCCATTTACATTTACAAACATGCTATTTCCCTTTAAAAAGCCCTGTTTTACCCGAGACATCCCTCTATCTATTGCTTTATTTTATTTCTTCCTTATAAGAAAAACTCTACCAAATAATTGTACTGCTCTCCTGGTTTCCTCTCTTCCACTTCTCTTCTGGAAACTTCTAACCAAGTTTTCTCCTCACAACTCCACTAAAAGTGTTTTTACTGAGGTTATGGCATTCCATGTGCCAAATCTAATGACCAATTCTTTTTTCTAAATAAATTTTAGTTTTTTCTTTATTGTAAAATGTATTACTTTATAATGGTAAAAAGTAAGAGGGGAGAGAATCTGTATATTTATCTAAATAAACATTCACTGCTGCCTTATCTATAGAAACATTACCTAGTCAGCTTTCAGGTAGCAAGATTTCTTTTTTTTTTTGGTATCATAATTAAAAATATCAGGAATTATATCTTATCACTTTTTACACAGGTCCAAGTGATGCCTTTTGAATTTCCATGCTAGATTTTCCTTAGCCAAGTTTTCATCAGTTGGGAACTCTTAAGGGTTATTTTTCAGTGAAAGACAATCTTTTAAGGACTTAACGTCCTAAATATTTTCTGGTTTTGCAGTAGCATACATCAGACATAGTTATTGTATTTGGATTGGGATTTTCACTTTTAACATGTTCTCAAATTCTCTAGGCGTTTAATGTTTCCATCTGGTCCTCATAAAAGATTTCACATTTGTAATGCAGCTCAGGTTTCTACTCAGAGAGCATCGTTATAATTCTACCCATGACTCTGGCTTGATAGAGCAGCTACTTTTAAAACTTTGGATTTGATTTTGCTTTTTTGTTCTTTCTTAAACCTAGGAATAACACTTGAGTTTAATGGTGCATTTCTCTCTGAAAATAATCACAGTGTGCACACCATGACAACAGGCTCACAGTCTGCTTCCTTCTGTGCAGTTGGAAGCTCCTAGGGCAGGAGGAGTGACCACATTGTGAGCCCCGTACGAGGAAACTTAGCAGTCATCTTACTTTCTCTTCATTAAACAATCCGTTCTCAATCACCGCAGATGGAGAGGATATTTTCAAGCACTTGAATACTTTCTTGAAATAGCCAAACAACTAGGAATCCCCTACTGCCATGTTAAATAATAGGTTCTAAGGCACATTTTGAGCAAAGTTCACAGCTTCTAGCAAGGTGTTTTCTATGTAGTTAGGTGTGCAGTACATGTGGATTTGTTTAGTGAATATGTACTTAAGTAGCACTCACTATATGTCAAGCAATGCTCTAACAACTTCACAAACATTAACTCATTTAATTCTCACAGTACTTTATGAATAAGCGCTATTAGTATTTCTATCCAAGGATGTAGAAACTGAGGCATAAGGCAAAAAGACCACGGCTAGCAAGTGGCAGAGTCAGAACTAAAACCTAGGTGGTCAGGCTCAAGGGTCCATGGTCTTAACTCTGAAACTCTGCTATGACTGACTGTGTTCACTGTCAGATTTCCTAAGATCTATTATTGCTTTCCCAGAATTGAATTGCACGCGTTGTGTAAGTCCCCCCAACACCATCCTTGACTCATAGTTGGCACTCAATGAATGTTTGTTTATCTTAGCATTTAATTAAGAATGAATGAAACAATAACTGAGTTTGCCATCATTTGGAAAAAGGCAGAACCAAAGGTGAATCACAATGGTAGCCAGTGGAGAGGCTGTTTTTCATTCAATAATGTCAATGATGATCCGGTTATCCAAGGAAAACCTATATTTAAGGCCCGGAAACTTCTAAGATGATGCTTTGGATTTTGCATTTTCAAATCTGGAAGAACGATTTTCATTTCAGTAAGTGTTCTTTACTGATACAGTATACATGTTTTTTAATTTAAGTGTGGTGAAACACAAATAACACAATTTACCATCTTAGCTGTTTCTCGGTATACAGTTCAGTAGTGTTAAGTACATTCACATTCTTATGCACCCATCCTCCAGAACTCTTTTCATCTCTCAAAACTGAACGTCTGTACCACTTAAGCAACCACTCTTTGTTTCCCCTTCCCTCTAGCTCCCAGAAACCACTTTTTTTTTTTTTTTAACTATCTCATCCACCTATGAAAATTTGGGTTGCTTCCACCTTTTGGCTATTGTTAATAACGCTCTTATGAACATGAGTGTAAAAATATCTCTTTGAGGCTCTGCTTTTATTTCTTTTGGGTATGTACCCAGAAATGGAATTGCTGAGTCATATAGTCATTCTATTTTTAATTTTTTGCCCATACTGTTTTCCACAATGGCTGTACCATTTGACATTCCCACCAACAGTGCATAAAAGTTCTACCTTCTCCACATTCTGACCAATATTTATTATTTTCTGTTTTTGTTTTTGTTTTTTTTTTTTTCTGGTAGAAGTTATCCTAATGGGTGTTAAATGGAACATCATCGTGGCTTTGATTTGTATTTCCCTAATGATTCATTATGTTGAGCATCTTTTCATGTAATTATTGGCAATTTATCTATCTTCTCTGGAGAAATGTCTTTTGAGGTACTTTGTACATTTTTTAATTGGGTTGCTGTGTTGTTGTTGTTATTGTTGAGTTGTAGGAATTCTTTATATATGCCAGGTAGTAACCCATTGTCAGATATATAATTTGCAAATATTATCTCCCTTCTGTGGGCTGGCTTTTCACTATACTCTTGTGTTCTTTGATGCACGAAAGTTTTATATTTTGATAAAGCCTAATTTATCTACTTTCACATTTTTAGCCTATACTTTCTGGTATCATAGCCAAGAAATCATCATCAAATCTAGTGTTATGAAGCTTTCCCCCTATGTTTCCTTATGGAAGTTTTATAGTTTGGGTTTTTGATCCATTTCAAGTTGACTTTTGTATATCGTGTAAGATTAGAGTCCAACTGCTTCCTTTTGCATGTTGGTATCCAGCTCTCCCAAAACCATTTGTTAAAAAAAAACTCATACAGATTTAAGTGAAACTCAGACCACATAGCTATAAACCTATAGTTGTTCTCATAATTTAGTCCAAACCATAATGGATTTAGAAAAAAATCGTGACTAAAGTTCTCAACTGGGGGCTCTTTTCTCCCCCCGATAACATTTGCCAATAGGTGGGTACGTTTTTGGTTGTCACATATTGGGGTGGGAGTGGGGATAGCAGTTATTACTGGAATCTAGTGAGTATAGGCAAAGAATGTTGCTAAATACCCTGCAGTAAACAGGACAGCTCCCTAAAACAAAGAATTATTTGGCTTCGGATGTCAGTAGTGCTGAGACTACTGAGGAACCCTAGCCTAGAGTACAGTGAAGCACAGATTATGTTGTAGGACTGGAAAATTGCGGAATCTCTTTTTTTTTGCCATTTGAGGGCTTGACAATGATTACTGCAGAGGTGACTATATAAGTGTCTAATTATTGACTAGTTGGTAGTTGGTTTTTTAAAGAGACCTGAATATCATATACATTCACTTAGGCATTAACAGTAGAATGCTGTTTTGCATTTACCTTTTGCTTTCAAGACTGTTCGTTCCTCACACTTTCTTTCAGCATGATGTTGTCCATTTATAAATTCATTTTCTCTTTTCTGTAAGAAAACAAGTAAATAATTGTAGGGTTGATCACAATAATTGGAGTCCTATTAGATTATACAATAATCAAGGATTACAGGAACGCCTAGAGATTATCTTGACCCAGCTACTTTTCCTAATTCTGAGCTACTTACAGGAGAAAGATGCCCAAATGACAATATAAACATGAAATTAGTTACTTTATAATAAATGGTTAATTTATAACACCCAGACTTGTATTTAAAATTCCAGAGCTTGGCTCTCTGCTGAACTGAGGTGGAATACATGACTTCAGTCCAAGGTAATTTTATTGGGTGGTTTTGGTCAGGGAAACTTCATTTGCAGAGGTCATGCTTGAGCTGACACCTGACTGGCTAAAAGTCTCAAGCCATGAGAAAATTTTGAAGAAGAGTATTTCCACAGGAAAAAAAACAGAAAATTACAGTGCAAAGGTTTTAAGGTAGGAATAAGCTTGGCATGTTCAAGAAATAGAAATAAGGCCAGTGAGGCTGATGCTGTGTTACTGAGGATAAGAGAAGTATGATGCAACTGCTGAAATAAAATTAATATTTCTTTTGCCAGAAATAGAAAAAGAAATATTAAGGTGGGGGTTGTGTGATTAGAACTTCTCCTGGTATAAGGAGCATATTTGAAGAGTTTCTCTCAAACTTTGAGACCTGAAGTTGGCAGGTGTGTAAAGCGTTGGTTTTGTATTGCATGGTTGGTTCATGTTATAAATAACTGTTAAAGTATTCATTTATTCACTTACCAAAAACTACTAAGAATTTTCTATATTCTAGGCCCCATTATAGGGCTAGGCATTGGAGCGATTGAAATGATTAAGACAAAATGCTAATGTTTAGGAGCTTGTGGTATGCATTTATGGATTGGATAGTTTGATAGAACTCTTCTAATTATTGACTGTGTGACCTTGGAAAATTATTAAACCTCTCTGTGTCTGAGTATTCCCGTATATAAAATGAGATATTTATTGCAGCTACTTCAAGGAATTGTTGTGAGGATTAAGTGAGTGAATACATTTAAAGCAGTACCTGAGACAAAATAACCACTCAATAACTTAGCTATTATTGTTGTGATGGTTTTACAGGACATAAAGAGACTCATTAATTCGGTCCCAAAAGTTAGGGACAGTTTAAAAGAAGAGGTGACGTTTGAGTTTATTAATTAACTCATCATTTGTTTGATAAATATATATCAAGTGTTTACTGTGTTCCACATACTGCTTTTCTGCTATGGCACATACTTCCTTTTTGCTGCCTAAATTATCTTTGATACCATTATGCAGCTGTCAAACTTTAATATCCACATCATCCTCTTCAATGTAACCTTCTTCAGTTCAGGGAAGCGTATACATATTAGAGACAAAAATTACACAAATAATAATTTAGTTATTAGTCAACATAGTTGACAATTGTAACTAAATTAACAAATAATAATTTAGTTACAATTATTAGTCAACATAGTTGACAATTGTAACTAAATTATTATTTACTGCCTGTAATCCAGTCAGTGAGAGGAACAATGCAAGGAACATCGAAAAAATGTGAAAGATAAGGAAACGTCTTAGTTAAGAGATGCAATATACAAGAGATAAGAAAAGCAAAATATCACAAGAAAAAATAGAATAATAATGATTATCAACTTTGTAGGTTTCCTAAACTTCTTATATTTTGTGTATTTATCTTCTAATTTTCTAAGAGTTAAGCACTTATAACCAAAAGGGATTCAATGCTTGCTTTTGGGTCAGCCATAAATGGATAAGGAGCAAAAGGATGCAGCTTGATTTCAACACAAACTCAGACTTGTGTTGGAGGAGGTGTTAGGGATGGGTTTTCTAAGGGAGAAGAATATGTAGGGCACCTACTGAAGGAGAAGAGTATAGGCTCTTTGGCCATTCTTGTCAAGAAAAAAAGGCAAACAGTGTGGGTAGGATAAGGAGCAGAACTAGGCTAGAATATGGAGCATTAGGTTGGAACAGGAGGGCTGGAGGGTAGTTCTCTGGAATTTTGATCCTGACTATATAAGCAATTCTTTGCCTTTATTTGGATTTACATACTTGATGTCTTCTTTCAGACTGTTGAATATTAGAGCAAACATTTGAGAGCAGAGAATTCATTGTATTTGTGCAACCACATCTCTCATTCTGCTGCATATATAAAAAGCCTTTAGTAAATGTTTGTTGAATTACCCTATCAATTTATATATCAATTAATGAGATAATAAATTGGAAGAAAGGATCATATGCAGTAGACCTAGTCTATAATTTGTTCTATATTGATTTTTAAAAATAAAAAGACTATCTAGGTAAAAGGCCAAAATAATGGTTATGATAGACAGGGTTTATTTAGCATTTCTGCAAGCCAATAGCCTTTCAACTTATTCTGCATGTATTCAGTGATGGTGGTAGACAACTGTTTTTTGTGGTCAAAATTGCATATAGAATCATATTTTATTGCTAATTCAATTTTCTCAGTTCTAGGTTGGTAAACTTTGTGGAAATAGTAAATTATTTCCCATATGTCTATAGATTTTCTTATTTTAATAGCTTCATTTGTGACTGTGAGAACCAGAATACTGTAGAAAATTTTAAAATAAAACAAGTCATTTATTCCTGGAATAAGTCCCTATGCCATACATATCTTGAGTTTAGAAACTCAGCTGAGAGCAACTAGTGATTATCCCCTGAATACACCTGTTTGTGAGATATAGAAATCTTAATGATGATAATCCAGTATTAGTGAGATTTTAAAAAAATATATGTTCAAGGGTGCTTTCCAAGAGCAATTTTTACCTCACCAATTATTTACAGAGTTGTATGTGGAAATTGGAATTAACTGGCACCATTTATTTCAGTTACATTTTGAAATCACTTACAAATTGACACCTGGGTAACTGGCTATATTTTGTATAGCTCTGCACAGATCATAAGAGTCTTAGAGGTGGAAGTTATTTTTTCTTTTAATGTTACTCTTGTAACAGGAGGTATTTGACTGTTTCAGCAAAAGGAAGACACACATTTCCATCTAAAGAGTATGTGATTTTGACTTTTATAATGCAGTAAATTCTGCTTGAATAAGTTTTAAGATTAAGTATTTTAATTTTGTGCTTTGTGTAGATACAACAGAAATATCAAAGGACAATTCCAATATGAGGTTAATGTTTTAATATCTTATAGGAAAATATCTGAGCACCTAGAAACTGTTTGGCAGTGACAATTAACAGCTTAAATGGTTCCTCAAATAATTCAATTTAAGGGTAGGATTTGGAAACAAGTAGCATTATCAGACTGAAAACAACACTATAATATAAGAATGTCTATGGATACAATCTTAAGTTAGTGGCATATGCTTGTTATGTATTTATCCAACCAATATCAACTATGTGCAAAGAAGGTGATCTAAGCACTTTGGGGGGCCAAGGCACGCAGATCACCTGAGGTCAGGAGTTCAAGACCAGCCTGGTCAATGCAGTGAAACCCCATCTCTTCTAAAAATAAAAAATTAGCTGGGTGTGATGGCAGGCACCTGTAATTCCAAATGCTAGGGAGGCTGAGGCAGAGAATTGCTTGAACTCGGGAGGCGGAGGTTGTGGTGAGCTGATACCGTGCCATTGCACTCTAGCCTGGGTGACAAGAGGTAAAATTAATGACAAAAAAAAAAAAAAAAAAAAAAGGAATGTGTAAAGGCGGGTAATACATGTGTATTATAATAATTAAAAGGTTCTGTGATACAGGCTGTGACCCAAGGATAAAATACTACAAGATATAATAATTATCACAATTTTATATTTTATAGTGATAAAACTACCTATAAAATAAAGTACTTTATATCTTTTTACTGCTTTTGGGGTTAATTATGCACTTAAATAAATGGTAGAAGTTCTTACTCACTGTTTTCACATTTAAATTCATTCTGATATGATGACATATAGTTTTAATGACCTGGTTAATACTGATGAAACTTTCAGTGGCCGTGCCTGGGGCCAGTAGTCTGCTGCATATTTTATTTTGATATTATTGCAGTAATAACAAAATATATTAATGCTTCTGTTCACCTACAATTCATCAATTAAGGAAATGAAGCCTTTTTTATTTAAAGAGCATTTTTTAGAACAAGTTGATAGTTCACATAGAGCTAAATGTCCTATGCAAATTTATGGAATGTTCTAGCAAATATTATTTAGAAAATTTTACTATTATTATTATTTTGACATGGAGTCTCACTCTGTCACCAGGCTGGAGTACAGTGGCGCGATCTTGACTCACTGTAGCCTCCGCCTCCTGGGTTCAAGCAATTATCCTGCCTCAGCCTCCCGAGTAGCTGGGACTACAGGTGCGTGCCACCATGCCCAGCTAATTTTTGTATTTTTAGCAGAGACAGAGTTTTACCATGTTGCCCAGGATAGTCTTGATCTCCTGACCTCATGATCCACCTGCCTTGACCTCCAAAAGTGCTAGGATTATAGGCTGAACCACCATGACCTGCCTAGAAATTTATTTTTAATAGCTCACTTTCTTTGCCCACTCATTTCAAACCAGGATCCCATAGGAGTTTCTTTGCATCCAGAAACAGAAACAATTAGATTTTTATACCATCTATCAATATTCTTTTGTTACGTAATCACACTGTATAGTGCTAACCTAAATCCAATCTGGAAATCTATTCAGATTCAGTTTGAGGAGCTAGTTAAGTAGACAATACTCTCAGAGAGATACAGGAGCTAAATGTCCATCTCTGGTTCATTTCTTGACATTATTCCAGGTTCAGGTTTGGATTCTTCATTTAGGTCAGCCAGTCAACAAGAATTCACTGAGTGGTCACTCATGAGACTGAGACCTGTACAGGACTGTGTACCTAGAAGTCAAAGAAAAATAATCACTATCAACAAGCATATATTGATACATATAGGCACAATTTCTCTTTCAAAAGTTTGCATTACTGTTGAGAAAAGTAGATATCTATACTTTTATAATGCCTATTTGAAATTTGTTCAGGAAATTCTGTTGCTGGGCAACAGTGTAACTAGGCCTGGTACAAGAACAGGTCAGACAGTAGGATTCAGATTAAGGCAGGTGTCTGGCATCATAATAGTGAAAGTCAGGAAGGTAGGATTCCTGGTATATAGCGTTACTTAAAGAACACTTTGAACTGTTACCATTGATTGGATGGGGAGTCTAAATGGTGACAATCTGTTGGTACCTTGGAGAGCGCCCAATAACTTCTATCTTTGATTCGTTAAGGTGCTACTGAGGCTTTTTGTTGTCTTAGCTTTAGGCCTACTTTATTAGCTCTATCATCCTGGTGGACCTATAAGACAGTTAATGCAGCTGTACTTCAATCTGCTGTGATTAGGATGTGTGGTACTAGGACGTTATCTACATCCTACTAAAGCCTTTTGGCCCTCACAACAGATCATAGGCAATATTTTTGGGTTCCTCAAAGCTTCCTGTACACTGAGAAAGATAGACTTATCAGTTCACAGTGTTGGCACACTTTATCTCCAGAGGAAAGAGCATTTTTTTGGCTCAGACAAAAGAAGTGTTTCCGAGGACAAGGTGGCATATGCTCAGCTCCAATTAGTGGCAGAGATAATGAACACAGTAAGAGCTCAGAGAAGGAAGTTTTTTCTGAGGACTATGGAACCAACAAAAAACTCCACGCAATAGCTGGCCCTATAGTAATGAAAGCATTCAGGTGGAAGAGGGAATTCCAGCTGAAGAAAATGGTTAACATCAACATTCCATTGATTTCAATGGAGGACAATTACAAGGCAAAGTCTTTATCTTTCATTAGCCTATAATCCACTCTAGGGAGAAAAGAACAATGAAAGCAGGAACTAACATTAGAACAACTGCCATTTATGTAGTAAAAACTTAAACAGTATAATGTTAATAATAATGTTTAGGAGATAAAGCCTTGGGAATAAAGGATCTGTGTTGGGTAGGGCTACTTAGGGCACTGTATGGAGATCTGTCTCCTGATTTCAGTTATTATTTTGTTTCTTATGTTAGTACTTCATTACTATATGTGTCTTAAGTGGAGTTGAACTCAGGAAAACAGTCTCATAAAGAAAAAGGAAAAAGTACTACATATAGATCTTAGTTATACATATTTTGATAATTAGTCATGTGGGTTGTTTCAGCCTGAGTTTATTTTTTACCTTTTGTGCTGCCTAACCACTACTTTTCATGTTCTGGCCAGCCTCTTGACTTTCGGGTTCTCCATTCTGAGAGACTCTCCATACAGATGTCCTCCATTAATGTGAAGTAGAGTTGCTTACACTAGCAAAAAGTCCTAGAAGATAGAAAAACAATCAATAATGGGTACAAATAATAGATAAATACCCTTTTTGATACTATTCAAGTAGGTCTCTTACCAAGTTATTTTCAGAATATCCCTAAAAAATATAAATCTAGCATCACAGTACCTTAGAGTTAGAAGTGCTTCAGAGATCATCTCATTTTCCCCTTACCCAATCAGATAGCCATCCAACTTGCATCACTTTTCTGTCGCTAGGTTCTGTCTGAACATTTTCAGATATGGAAGGGTTGCAATCCCCAAGGAAGCCGTTCTGCTGTTGACCAACATTTAGAAAGTTGTTGCATTAAACTAGAATTTGTATGTCAATTCATACATTTATTAAACAAACTGTATTGGTCATATAATATATGCAAGGAATTTTCTGAGCCCTACAAATGGTAACTTTTATAAATATGGATATAATATTGCCCTCTGTGGGAAGGCAGATTCTTAATAAATTTTTTTTTGGATCATAGATAGATGGTTAGGTGAATCCTTTTCACCATTAAATAATGGTAAACTATTGATATATAGGTAAAGTTGGTGTATTCTTTGATAAGTGAAGGATGTGGGATAAGCATATTAATATTCTAATGTCCCCTGGAATGGTGATGTATTTTATTTCATAGCTTATCAGTGTAAAAGAACAGGTAAATACAATATTTATGTATTTATTTTCAAATTATAAATATGGATTACTTAACTAAAGTATAATATATATGAATGAAATAGATGTTTTTAAAGATTTAACATAAGTATATATAGGTATATATTTTAATAGTTTATACAGTGCCTTATATACCCCATAAGTGTGATTTATAGCTTTGTTAGTTATTCAAATATGCCGCCTTTCTAGAAAACCGGCATTTTAGTTGTCCATTACATCTTTGTTATTTTCCTAACCGGAGTCAAGTGATTGCAATATGGTAGCATTTAAGATTTGTCTCAAGAACATATTAGAACTCACCAAGTTTCTTTTTGAAAAAAAGCTTTGAGACAATATTAAGAAACAGAGTACTTAAAGGAAATATCTGATAGAAGTAATTTTTGAAAAACAATTTATAAGAAAGCTTTGTACTTTCAATATAGAAGTACTATGCAAAAAACACTATAGCGATGCATAAAAAGGAGACGTTTGAAACAATGTCAAATAAGCTAAAATCCTTATCTCTTTACAAGCCAGTTGGAATTGAACCCAGTTGGAATACCTCAGAGAGGAGAAATCTGGGGTATCATTAAAAATAAATATTTTCCAATAACAATGATGCAGAGGCAAAATGTAAGAAACAGAAAAAAAAAAAAAAAGAAAGAAAGAAAATCATGCCTTCGTACTCTTACCTATTGTCTGCTATGCCAATTTGGATTACCACACTACAGATTGAGCTTGAAACTGAACTCATAACTCCCCAGACTAGTGTTTCTATGTGAGTTTCCTAATTCTGTGTATGGTGTCACCATCCTCTGGGTGTCGCAGGCCCCTAACTTTGAACTTAACCCCTGTTCCCCATTTCGTGACTAATTGGTTACCAAGTTATTTTGATTCTCTGCAACATCCAGCAAGAAAATTATACCATGTACTTAGATAAAGCAAAAATTTAAGTCTGCTAACAATCACAGAGGTTGGTGTTTTAAGTTTAGTTGTGAGCTCTGAAAAATTATAGAATATTAAGTGTCAAACTTAAGATGGCAAGTCTATTTTTGTAATTTAATTTTTAGTTTCAGTTTCTAAGAATATCATCAAATGTATGTCTCAGAATATAAACCTTTATTAGTATATATATATATATTTTTCTGGTCAATGACATGTTTTATTGTTTTCACGGCCCTTAGACTTACAACTTTGAATAAAAATGTAAATGTCTGCAACATTTGGGCAATATTGCTTTATAGATGAAAGTGTAGACAAGTTCAGTTTTTCACTTCTTGAAACCTAGGAAATGCCCCTGAAGCATGAATGACAATGTTTCCTCAAGGGTTTAACATCCCATTACAGTAGAAGGCATGGTCAGGACTCATGCCTACGCTTTCAGTTTGACCCACCATGGCTTTGGACCTTGGGTAAATGATTAGTCTCAGAATAAAACTTTGACTGGGCTTTTCATATCAATGGTCCCTTTCTAAGTCGAGCTAACATTGCATCTCAGGTTCTCTGTTATCCTCATCTGGCCCTAATTAGGTGAGGCTTATCATGACAGCATGGCAGGCTTGAAGTCAGATACTTTGGGTATGTATCCCTTTTCTGCTACCTATGATAACAGGATGAAAGCATTTAATCTCTATGTTTTGTTGTCTGATCTGTAAAGTGAGGTTAATAATAGCACTTAATTTATAGGTTTGTTGTGAGAATACCACAAGTTGAGATATAAAAGGTGCTTAGGACTAGAACATAATAACCACTATGTGGTTGCTGTTATTTATATTCATAATAAAGCACTCAGCATAGTGCCTGGTATATAGTGTACACTCACTAAGTATTAACTGTTATCCTCATTGCCAGACTCCATTTCAATTTCTGTAAGCCTTATTTCAGACTTTGGTCACAAAGCCAAAGAGATGAGAAAGTATATCTTCATAACACAAATCTGTGTTCTTCATCAACAGCCAACCAACTATGGTGTCCTGAGGAAGGGTGTGTATGTCACCTTGCAATGCCATAAATAACACATGCCTGCAAAGGACTATTATACAATACGTGGCTCAGTAAACTTACTTTTTTCTTTTTGACAGCTGCAAACAAGATTTGTTTTGAATAATCCTATTAGTTTGTGCCAGTGTTACTGTGAAAGTGCATATTGAAATGTTTGGCCCTTGTTTTACTTGTTAGCTTTAATGCATTTTACTTTTTAGTATTATAATTTACTAAAATCTAAAAATATGTGTATTAGTCTGTTTTCATGCTGCTGATAAAGATATACTTGAGACTGGGAAAGAAAAGAGGTTTAATTGGACTTACAGTTCCACATGACTGCAGAGACCTCAGAATCATGGGTGGAGGCAAAAGGCACTTCTTACGTGGTAGTGGCAAGAGAAAAATGAGGAAGAAGCAAAAGCAGAAAGCCCTAATAAACCCATTAGATCTCATGAAACTTACTATCACAAGAGTAGCTTGGGAAAGACTGGCCCCCGTGATTCAGTTACCTCCCTCTTGATCCCTCCCACAATATGTGGAAGTTCTGGGAGTTAGAATTCAAGTTGAGATTTGGGTATGGACACAGCCAAACCATATTATTCTGCCCCTGGTGCCACCAAATCTCATGTCCTCACATTTCAAAACCAATCATGTCTTCCTAACAGTACCGCAAAGTCTTGACTCATGTCAGCATTAACCCAAAAGTTCACAGTCCAAAGTCTCATCTGAGACAATGCAAGTCCCTTCCACTTATGAGCCCGAAAAATCAAAAGCAAGCTAGTTACTTCCTAGATACAATGGAGGTACTGGTATTGGGTAAATACAGCCATTCCAAATGGGAGAGATTGGCCAAAACAAAGGGGGTTACAGGACCCATGCAAGTCCAAAATCCAGTGGGGCAGTCAAATTTTAAAGCTCCAAAATGATCTCCTTTGACTTCATGTCTCACATCAAGTCACACTGATGCAAGAGTTGGGTTCCCATGGTTGGGTTCCCATGGTGTTGGGCAGCTCTGCCCCTGTGGCTTTGCAGGGTACAGTCTCCCTCCTGGCTGCTTTCAAAGGCTAGCATTGAGTGTCTGTGGTTTTTCCAGGTACACAGTGCAAGCCATTGGTGGATCTGTCATTCTGGGGTCTGGAGGATGGTGGCCCTCTTCTCATAGCTTGAATTTCTCCCCCCAAAATGGGCTTTTGTTTTCTATTACATAGTCATGCTGCAAATTTTCCGAACTCTTATACTCTGCTTCCCTTATAAAACTGAATGCCTTTAACAGCACTGAAGTCACCTCTTGAATACTTTTCTACCTTAGAAATTTCTTCCATCAGATATCTTAAGTTCAAAGTTCCACAGTCTCTAGGGCAGAAGCAAAATGTCGCCAATCTCTTTGCTAAAACATAACAAGAGTCAAATTTGCTCCGGTCCCAACAAGTTCCTCATCTCCATTTGAGACCACCTCAGCCTGAATTTTATTGTCCATATTGCTATCAGCATTTTGGGCAAAGGCACTCAACAAGTCTCTAGGAAGTTCCAGACTTTCCCACATTTTCCTGTCTCTGAGCCCTCCAAACTGTTCCAACCTCTGCTTGTTACCCAGTTCCAAAGTTACTTCCACATTTTCAGGTATCACCTACTCTACTGGTACAGATTTACTGTATTAGTCTTTTTTCACACTGCCGGTACAGACATACCTGAGACTGGGAAGGAAAAGAAGTTTATTTAGACTTACAGTTCCACATGGCTGCAGAGGCCTCAGAATCATGGTGGAGGGTGAAAGGAACTTCGTACATGGCAGCAGCAAGAGAAAAATGAGGAAGAAGCAAAAGCAGAAACCCCTGATAAACATCAGATCTCATGAGACTTATTCACTATCACGAGAGTAGCATGGGAAAGACCAGCCTCCATGATTCAGTTACATTCCCTGGGTCCCTCCCACAACACATGGAAATTCTAGGAGATACAATTCAAGTTGAGATTTGGGTGGGGACACGGCCAAACCATGTCAATAGGTGATCAGATAGGAAGCTTGCTCTAAGTTGGTAAAATATAATTTACTGCAAGAGAGTTCGAGTTGAAACAGTTTGAGATAAATACGATTTATATTACAAATATTTTAGAGCAAACTTTGAATTTGCCATTGTTAAAAATGTTTTAGATGAAGATGAAATGTAGTCTATTGACTCTTTTTTCTCAAGCTAAAATAGACAATACCAATATTAATTTATATATGGTATATATGAGTGTTATTCTTACTTTTTGATATGAAAAATAAGTATATGTTACTATAATAATGAGCACTACTGGGAGTTTCTTCTTAATTGTATCTTCTTAATTCTTATCTTCTTTACAGCATAATGAATTGATTTTCCTACATCTAGACATGCAATCATGAAATATTTTAAATACTGAATTTAGGATTAATTTGATTTTCTATACTCTTAAATTTGAAATAACCACTTTCAGATTTCTCAACCAGTGATTATAACAATAAATCTTTGCTTGATATGCAAAGGTACTTTCAAGCAATATTTCTTTTGTTGCTTACCACAAATTATGAAGCCTAATTTCAGAAGTGTCAGATTAAGTGAGGTAATCAAGCAAAGTGACAAAATTGGTATTTAAACCTGGATTTCTTTGATGCATAGTCTGTTGAGGGTTTTTTTTTTTTAATGATAACGGGATACTGGATTTTATTGAAGGCTTTTTCTGCATCTATTGGGATGTTCATATGGTTTTTTGTTTTGATTCTGTTTATGAAATGAATCACATCTATTTATCTGCATATGTTGAACCTACTTTGCATCCCAGGAATAAAGCCTACTTGAGTGTGGTGAATTAACTTTTTGATGTGCTGCTGGATCTGGTTTGCTGGTATTTCATTGAGGATTTTTGTGTCTGTATTCATCAGGGATATTGACCTGAAGTTTTCTTTTGTCACTGTGTCTTTGCCAGATTGTGGGATCAGTATGATGCTGTATTTGTAGATTAAGTTAGGGAGAAGCCCCTCCTCTTGATTTTTTGAAAGGCCTCAGTAGGATTGATATCAGTTCTCCTTGTATATCTGGTAGATTTCAGCTGTGAAGCCATCTGTTCTGGGGCTCCTTTTGGTTAGTAGGTTTTGTAGTATTTCTAATAGCTGATTCAATTTGTGAACTTTTTATTGGTCTGTTCAGGTTTTTACTTTCTTACTTATTCAATCTACTATTTGACTCAGCAATCCACTACTGGGTATATACCCAAAGAAAAATAATAATATCAAAAAGACACATATGCCCGTATGTTCATTGCAGGGCTGTTCACAATAGCGAAGACATGGAATCAACCTAAGTGCCCATCAACAGTGGATAGGATAAAGAAAATGTGGTGCAGATACACCATGGAATACTATGCAGCCATAAACAAGAATGAAATCATGTTCTCTGCAGCAACGTGGATGGAGCAGGAGGCCATTATCCTATGTGACCTAATGCAAGAACAGAAAACCAAATACTGCTTGTTCTTACTTATAAGTGGGAGCTAAGCATTTAATACTCATGAAAGTAAATATGGGAACAGTAGTCACTGGGGACCACTAGAAAAGGGAGGTAGGGAAGTGAGTATGGGCTGAAGAACTACCTGTTGGGTATTATGCTTTCTGCCTGGGTGACAGGCTCATTGGGACCCTAAGCCTCAACAACACACAGTTTACCCATGTAACAAACCTGCATGTATTTCCTTTAATCCATAATAAGAGTGGAAATTAATAAAAAACAAAATAAATTAAATAGTATTTTAAAAACCCCTAAACTTCTGATGCCAAAGACTACATTTCCAGGTATTTAAAGTAAATAGACTAAAATAATTGATTAGAGAATTTTAGGGAAGAGGAAAACACCGTTTCTCTGTGGATTAATAAAGTACCAATTAATACTTTTTCTTTTTATTCTCACCTCACATTCGTTTATAGAGAAGAGCAATGGAAAGAAGAAGGGAGCAGGGAAACATGGTCTAGTAAGGAAAGTGACTCTCAATCAAGGGAAAAGCTAGCTCTCATTGGTGAAAATTTGGTGCAGTACACCCAAAAGACAAAATCCAATTTACATTTTTAAGTTGAGAAATATTTTGAATTAGTAACATAGAAAAAATGAAATGTTTCAGTGACCCATATATTTATTTTTCTGTGTTTATGTGTATGGGTTTGAGTTTTTTCCCTATTATTTCAGAATTGGGCTGTAGCCTGCAAGTAAATTAAAGAGCACTTGTTTTCATTTTTAATTATTGATCAGCTGCCTCTAAGGTTCATTTACTATTAATGCAGAGGTAGAATTGTGTTTTTTCCTTACTCTTTAGTTCTTGATGAACCCCATATGGTTCTGGTGCTCACAGCTCTTCAATAATTCAAGATTATCATGGAAAAAATAATCAAGTTTTGAAAATCTAGATCAGTGGTTTTCAAAGTTTTTCTCCTGTCAACAATAGAAATATTTTTTTCTAGTTAAATTATAATCTGAACTCAAAGTTTTAAATTGTGTTTAAGTTAAGCTGCTTGGCTTTCATATAAGAAAGAAGATTTCACAATGGCTAATTCAACTTTACATCCTCTCTGGTGGCCCCAGAAGTGGCTCTTTCAAAGGCTGGGGCTCCCATTCAGCAGAATTTGAAGTACACTGAAACAGATGATAAAGCAGTTAGATAGAATTTAGCTCAGGCTGAGTGCTGAGATAGAGCTGATCTGCGTTCAAACCATGAACTTCATCATCAATTAGGCTTGTTACCAACAGCAAGTAGCTGAACTTCTTTAATATCGGTTTCCTCCTCAGTATAAGTGGGGAGAAAATAATGCTCACCTCATAAAACTGTTTTGAGGATTGAAATAATATGTATAGAGTGTTTGGCATGTATTGTTATTGTGTCAGTATTTAATAATCTCTTCTGAGACGTATTCTATAGCGATACAATGTTGGCAGTATGATGAAGCCATAGAGATAATGCTACTCACAGTAGATATTTCTTTCTTGATGACAGACCTGAATATTTCAAATTATAATCCTAGGAGGCTATAGTTTATGCTTCTTTTCTCAACTCTAAGATTTGTATAAAGACATATATAAAACATGTCCATTTTGAATAATACATTGGAAGGGATACTTTATCCATTAAGATGCTGCACTGGTGAGAATCCTTAGGATAATGTGTAATTTTCTTTGACAGTATGTACACCTGAAATAGTTTCACAAGTGCAAGATGGCAAATATAATCCTTCCATGTGCAAATAGACCCTATTCCATTGAAAGTAGAGTCTCTGAAGTAGTTTTTTTAATGCCATGGTATCATTTATCTAATTCTTAATTAGCAATCTGGGAGGGGAGCATCACACACTGGGGTTTGTCTGGGGGAAATAGGGGAGGGACAGCAGGGGGTGGGGAGTTGGGGAGAGATAGCATGGGGAGAAATGCCAGATATAGGTGATGGGGAGGAAGGCAGCAAATCACACTGCCATGTGTGTACCTATGCAAAATTTTGCATGTTCTTCACATGTACTCCAAAACCTAAAATGC
>CAUYLG010012394.1:0-52781 GCA_963573385.1 Cacajao melanocephalus | reverse complement strand
ACTTTTATAGGGATGGGGAGGCTTGCAACTGAGGTGGCGGTGAGTGGTTGGTGAGTGACCAGGATGGGTGGAGAGGGGAGCCATGTCGCAAGGGGATTGGCTCAGCTTTGGCGGGCTAAGGCTGGGCCATGATTGGCTGCCCGGCGTTACCAGGCAGACTAGGGTCTGTAGGCGGCCTCCCGGACGTGGAGATCAAGATGGAGGGGTAGGGGTTTTTCTACCAAACATATCACATTCAATTATGATCAAATTTTTGCAGAGAAGAAATATAGGATTTTGAACATAACTGTTTGGATATAGCTGCACATTTTACAATACAATGCTGTTTAATAGACATCTCTGACCAGTACTCTGATTTGGAGGACTTGGTTATTCACAAGATTGGCTGCATAATTTGCTGGCTCAGAGACACATGAAAATGTGGGACTCCTTGTTCAAAAATTACTTATTTTCAAACAGCAGAACTTGAAACCAAGCATTGGGTTTTCTGTATGCAAGGCTGTGATCAAGAGCACAGGTCACATATCCATAAGGCTGGCCCTAGCTGTCCAATATATGTGCTTTATTTATTGCCATGTTGTTAGGTGTTTTATAATTTTGTATTTCCTTAGTTTATTTTTATTTTTAATTTCTAAAGCTTTAGGGTTTCAAGTGCTTTTTGGTTACATGGATGAGTTATACAGTGGTGAAGTCTCAGATTTTAGTGCACACATTACTCCAGTAGTGTGCCCTGTACCCAATATGTAGTTTTTTATCCTTCACGACCCTTCCCCCTCCTCTTTTCTAAGTCTCCAATGTCCATTATATCACTCTATATGCCTTTGCATGACCATAGCTAGTTCCCAGTTATAAATGAGAATGTATGGTACTTAATATTCCGTTCTTGAGTTACTTCACTTAGCATAACGGCCTCCAGCTCCATCCAAGTTGCTGCAAAATACATTATTTAATTCTTTTATATGGCTGAGCAATACTATATAGTATATATATAACACATTTTTTTATCCACTTATCAGTTAATGAGCACTTAGGTTAGATTTATATATTTGCAGTTGTGAATTGTCCTTCAATAAACATACATGTGCAAGTGTCTTTTGGATATAATGACTTATTTTCCTTTGAGTGGATATCCAGTAGTAGGATTGCTGGATCAAATGATAGACCTACTTTTAGTTGCTTGAGAAATCTCCATTCTATTTTTTATGGAAGTTGTACTAATTTACATTCCCCCCAACACTGTGTAAGCATTCCTTTTTCACCAAATCTACATCATCTATTGTTTTCTTTTTAATAACAGCTATTCTGGATGAAGTAAGGTGGTATCTTACTGTGGTTTTAAATTTGCATTTCCCTGATGATTAGTGATATTGAACATTTTTGTCTTCTCATACATTTGTTGGCCATTTGTGTATCTTATTTTCAGAAATGTGTATTGATGCCAATTGCTCACATTTTGATGGGATTATTTGTTTTTTGTTTGTTTGTTTTTCCTGCTTATTGGTTTGAGTTTCTTATAAAGTCTGGATATTAGTCCTTTGTCTGATGCATAGTTTGCAAATATTTTCTCCCATTCTCTTAGTTGTTATTTTACTCTGATGATTATTTCTTTTGTTGTACAGAAGCTTTTTAGTTTAATTAGGACTAATTTAGTTATTTTTTGTTTTGTTGCACTTACTTTTGCAGTCTTAGTCATTAATTTTTGCCTCAGCCAATGTCTAGAAGAGTTTTTCTTAGGTTATTTGTCCAGAATTTTTCTGGTTTGGTTTCTTAGATTTAAGTCCTTAATCTACCTTCAGTTGATTTTTATATATGATGAGAGAAAGGAATGATGTAGTTTCATTCTTCTACATGTAGTTATTCAGTTTTCTCAAAACCATTTATTGAATAGGGTGTCCGTTTCCCAATTTTTGTTTTTGCATGCTTTGTCTAAGATCAGTTGATTGTAAATATTTGGCTTTTACTCTTGGTTCTCCATTCTGTTCCATTGGTTTATGTATCTAGTTTTATACCAGTACCATACTGTTTTGGTTAATATAGCATTGTAGTATAATTTGAAGTTGCTTAACACTATGCCTCCCTATTTATTCTTTATGCTTAGGGATGCTTTGGCTATTTGGGCTCTTTTTTTGGTTCTATGTAAATTTTAGGATTGCTTTTTCTAATTCTGTAAATTTCAGAATAATTTTCATTATTTTGAAAAGTGATGTTGGTATTTTGAAAGACATTACATTTAATCTATAAATTGCTTTGGGCAATGTGGTCATTTTTATAATGACCAGTTCATGAGCATGGAATATATTTCAATTTGTTTGTGTCATTGATGATTTCTTTCATCAGTGTTTTGTAATTAGCTTTGTAGAGATCTTTCACCTCATTCATTAAGTATATTACTAGGTATTTTACTTTTTTGCAGCTATTGTAAAGGGGATTGAGTTCTTTATTTGATTCTCAGCTTGGTCATTGTTGGGCTACTGCAGTGCTACTGATTTGTGTATGTTGATTTTGTAATCTGAGACTTTACTGAATTCACTTATAAAGTCTAGGAGTCTTTTGGAGGAGTCTTAAGGGTTTCCTAGGTACACAATCATATCATCAGCAAACAGATACTTTGACCTTCTCTTTTCCAATTTGGATACATATTATTTCTTTCCTTGCTTAACCGCTCTGGCTAGAAATTCCAGAACTATGTTGAATAGAAATGGTGAAAGTGGACATCCCTGTCTTGTTCCAGTTCTTAGGGGGAGTGTTTTCGACTTTTCCCCATTCAGTATAATGTTGACTGTGGGTTTGTCATATATGACTTTTATTATTTTGAGGTATCTTCCTTCTATGCCTAGTTTGTTGAGGGTTTTTATCATTAAAAACAAATGCTAGATTTTATTGAATGCTTTCTCTATGTCCATAGAGATGATTATAAGAACTTTGTTTTTGATTTGGTTTATGCAGTGAGTCACATTTATTGACTTGCATTATGCTGAACCATCCCTGCATCGCTTGGCTGAAATCCCACTTTGTGATGGTGAATCACCTTCTTGCTATGCAGTTGAATTTGATTTGCTGATACTTTATTGAGGATTTTTGCATCTACGATCATCAGAGATGTTTGTCTGTATGTACTTTCCTGGCTTTGGTATTAGTGTGATACCAGCTTTATATACTGAGTTATGGAAGAGTCCCTGGTTCTCAGTCTTTTGGAATAATATAGTGTCAGTGGGATGGGTACCAATTTTTCTTTCAATGTCTGGTAGAATTTGGCTGTCAATTTATCTGGCCCCAGGCTCTTTTTGTTGCAAAATGTTTCCTATTGATTAAATCTCACTGCTTGGTATTGGTCTCTCAGGATTTCTCTTTTTTCCGGATTTAAGCTAGAAGGCTTGCACGTTTCCAGGAATTTATCCACTTCCTCTAGTTTTTCTAGTTTGTGTGCATAGAGGTTTTCACAGTAGTCTGAAATAATGTCTTATATTCCTGTGGAACTAGCTGTAATTTTCATTTCTAATTAAGCTTATTTGAATCTTCTCTCTTCTTTTCTTGATTGATGTAGCTAATGGTTTACTGATTTCATTATTTTCTAAAAGGACTCAAATAAACTTTTAGTTTTATTGAACTTGATATTTTTTTGTTTCAATTTCATTTAATTCTACTCTAATCTTTGTTATTTTTCTTCTTCAGCTAGCCTCAGATTTGGTTTGTTCTTATGTCTCTAATTCAAGGAGTGATTTTAGGTTGTCAATTTTGGATCTTTCAGCTTTTTGATGTGGGCATTTAGCATTACAACTTTTTTATTAACACTGCTTTTACTATATCCCAGAGGTTTTCATATCTTGTGTTACTGTTACACATTTTAAAATTTCCTTCTTGTTTTCATTGTTAACCCAAAAGTCATTCAAGAACAGATTGCTTATTTTCCATATATTTGTATAATGTTGAGGGTTCCTTTTGGAATTGATTTCAGTTTTAGTCTGCCATGGTCTGAGAAGATACTTGATATGATTTCAAATCTTTAAAATTTATTGAGATTGTTTTGTAGCCTATAATAGAGTGTATCTTGAAGATTGTTTCATTTGCTGATGAGAAGAATATTTTCTGCAGTGCTTTTGTAGAATGTTCTGTATATCTGTTAGGTCCATTTGTTCTAGCATGCAGTTTAAGTCCAATATATCTTTGTTAACTCTGCCTTTTATTTATCTATTTTTTTCCTCCAGTATTTTTTTCACTATGTTGAACAGTTCAAGCTTTAGGATGGTAGGAGGTATCCATGGGTTAAAACTGACTGTGGCTAAAGCAGGTTGGTAAATGCACTACTCAATGGTGGGCAAAGGTTCCAGTTTTGACAGAGTGGGGAGCTCTCAGCAAAATGTACTGAGGTCTTTTCAGGGGGAAAGGTAGGAGCCCCACAGCTTCCCTTCCAGTCCAGCAGGAAAGCAATTTGCCTCCCAATCAACTCTTGACCCAGTGTTCTGGCTATTCAGATCAAAAAGTCTTCTCTTTTTATCTGCGGGAATACTAACATTCCATGCAGAGAATAATGGTGACTCTACCCCTCATGCAAGTCTGAATCTGAAGGGTACTCTTTCTGTGGGGATACAGTCACCCTGAAGTGTTTGAGAAAAGCTGTCTACAGGTACACACACAATGGGCTCCTGTGGGAAAAGCCCCAGCTATATCTGCAATGGTGGGCAAGTAGGGGAAATCACCTTCTGCTAAGACCCTTTTCAAGCACTAGGGTTGCCAGACTGTTGTGCTGCTGTCGTCTTTCCCCACTGAGCCCAGTATTGCACCAGTGCCTCTGCTGAAAGAAGCTTCCCAAAAGTGTAAAGTTCTGGGACTCAAGGCCTGCCATCTGGATTCTTTTTTCCCAAGGGTGCTCCCTTGATGGGGTGTATTCCCCCTTCCCCTAGAAGAAGTCCATAAGAGCCAGATTACAGCTGCTCCTCTGGGTCTAGCCAACAGTTGGGGCTGCCACACTCCAGGTTGATGCTGGGGAATGGTCTGCAAGGGATCCAGTGATATGACCTCTCCTCAAGCCTCCCAGCAATGGGTACCAGCACCAGCTCTGATGAGAATGGCAAGGCAGTAACATAGGCGCTATAAGATTTCCTTGGCTATAAATAGCCTTAGTATGCTGGCTTTCTAAAATGTTGGTTGTAGTCGTGATGATCTGATCATATGGACAGACTAAAGACCTCCTGGTTAGTCAGGGTGATGTGGGCAATGGTGATAGCTAAGGTGGTGCACAAGTTTTCTCCTTCCTGGGTGCCATGTTATTCTGCTTGCCCATGCAGTAATGGCCTGTTGGCCTCTAGCCAGGAGGTGACATCTGTAAAAAAGCACGAGCTGCAATGGTAGCAGTGGGATTTGTGCTTCCCCGATATTACCCAGGAAAGGTATTTTGGTGTTTCAGGCAATGTTTGGGCCATAGAGCTTCCAAAAATTTCTGTCCTTTGTGTTAAGCTACCAAGGCCAGTAGAAAGGTGATATGGTTTGGTTGTGTCCCTACCCAAATCTCATCTTTAATTTTAGTTCCAATAATCCCCATATAGCATGGGAGGGACCAAGTGGGAGGTAATTGAATCATGGGGGCAGTTACCCCTCTGCTGCTGTTCTCATGATAGGAGTGAATTCTTAGGAGATCTAATGGTTTTATAAAGGGCTTTTTTCCCTTTGGCTCAACACTTCTCATTCCTTCCATCATGTGAAGAAGGACATGCTTACTGACTCTTCTGCCATGTTTGTAAGTTTCCTTAGGCCTCTCCAGCCCTATGGAACTGTGAATAAATTAAACTTCTTTCCTTTATTAATTACCCAGTCTCAGGTATTTTTCCATAGCAACATGAGAAGGTACTAATACAAGGGGCCACTCCATATGGGTGCTGGGTCAGGAAAATCTGTATTCTGGCTCCCCTATGCAGGCACAGGCAGTGACTCTAGAGGATTGGAGGGAATTTTTCTGAATGCTGGGGTAACGTTCCAGGGAGGAACACAACTGCCTCTTCTGCACAGAAGAATCAGCATGGGGTGTAAGGAGTAGCAAGTGGAAGTAAGCCCCACACAGCTCCTATGCACTTGGCAAGGCAGATCTCACACCCACAGTGTTCCACCAACAGCAACTAGCTAGGTTCCTAACAGTCTGCACCAGAACTCAAAACTCCCTCAAGCCATAACACTTCCTCACCAAGACAGACACCATAGCGTTCAGGCCATGCTTCTCTTGGTCTATCCATGAAACAGGGCACCAAACTCCTTCACTTATCCCTGTAGCCCACTCCCCACTTTCATCTCACTCAGTTTTGGCCAAGTGATCTTATCCCTACTCAAGATTATATCATGAATTTCAGTTGGGAGCTACCCTCGACCTATGACCAACACCTGAGTGAGCTGACTGACTTCTGTGAGGTCTTCTGTGAGGCAGGATCAGAAATGGCTTCCTCCATTTGTGCCTGAGTTTGGGGGCACATACAAAACATGTCCTGATGGTCTTTGCATATATTTCTCACTACTCACTAAATCAACTCAAATGCTGAGTAGGGTTCAGGCCCGCCCCTGTGGCCTGGATTGCCAGATTCCCCAGAAGGAGTGTGTATCCTGGAGGCAGTCTCTCCGCCTCACACTCTGGGGACTTAGTTTGCCACCTGGCTCACAGTGTAGGCTGCAGCACACTGCTTCTTTCAAAGGATCTTTGGTTTCTTTCAGTTTCCTGTTAACTTTCTGCATTGCTTCTTGGGAAAAAGTTCACAATATGAGCCTCTCCACACTATTTTGCCTTTCTATGTGTAAGAGGGATACTAACAATGCTTCCAACTTACCTCTTGGGAACAAAAGAGAGAGAAGGGAGGTCGCAGACTCTTTAACCACCAGATCTTGTGGCAACTAATACTGAGAACTTACTCAGTCATTCCTGTGAGGAGGGCACCAAGCCATTCTTTAGAGATCTTCCCCATGATAAAAACACCTCCCACTAGGCCTCAACTTCAACATTGGAGGTCACATTTCAACATGAGATATGGAGGAGACAAATATCCAAACTATCCTGGCCCTTTACAGAAAATGTTGCTGACTCTAATTCAATTTGCTGCTTCTCTTTTCAAGCAATTTTGCTCATTTGTCTTCAAAAATGTTGGAAGTTATTCTGGAAATTAGTTTAGGAGGGATCACAGGTCAAATTTTAGTTCTGTCAGTTCATTTGCATTTGTCTATCAGAGGGAGAGGAAGATGGAAAGAAGTATGTTCTCACTCAAGTAAACAATTTAAGGATCAGAGGTTCACTTCTATTTTTTCAAGAAGAAGCATGGAAAGGGGCTATGCCTGTGACACTAATGTAATATCTCTAGCAGATGCATGTTATGCATTGTTCCATGTCCCTTCACTTCCTCAAATTTCAGCCCTCCTATGGTTCCACACATCACTGCCCAGTTACCACATAAGGACTGCATCCCCACCTCTCTATGCTCTGCTTTCTCCTAAGCTACAGTAGTGAATGCACTAGTCTCGAGATAGCACTACAGAATGGAAATAGTCATTACCCAGTTTAGGGCAGGATTTCCCTGATGATAGCTCACAGCTCAACACTCCTCAGGAAATGTGTTCAGCTGGAGGGAGATGCCTTTTCAAGCCTTCCTATTCCTAGTCCAGCACCCCCTGAAAAATCATTTTAGGTTTAGAGCTCTCTGAGGTATTCTCTAAGTTACCTATTGTAACAGAATCGTATTTCACATTCCTCTCTGCCCAACATGGCTTTCGTTGTCTTTATGCAATAGTGTCCTGGAGCCAGTGGATGCTGATTTTTAATATTTGGGAATTTTGGAACCATGTTAAACCATTGTCAAATTGGGAAAAAAAAGGCCATAGTAGACGTACTTAAACCATAGACATCAGCAGATTCTGCACACCAAGGATTTATTTTTCCCTGGAGGGCTGATTTAGCAGCATACTACTGCTTATAGGTGCTATTTCCAAGAGTATTCTTCAATGCATTTTCTTTCTTTTTTTTTGAGATGGAGTCTTACTTTGTCACCTAGGCTGGAGTGCAGTGGCACGATCTTGACTCACTCCAACCTCCGCCTCCTGGGATCAAGTGATTCTCCTGCCTCAGCCTTCTGAGTAGCTATGACTACAGATGTGTACCACCATGCCCAGCTAATTTTTGTATTTTCAATAGAGGCAGAGTTTCACTATGTTGGTCAGGCTGATCTTGGAATTCCTGATCTTGTGATCCACTGCCTCATCCTCCCAAAGTACTGGGATTACAGGAGTGAGCCACACGCCCAGCCAATACATTTTCTTCACTCAACTCTCCATTTCAGAGCCTGATTCCCGGGAAAGTTACCTAAGAAATTTAGTAACTGGAGAGCTTCAAGGAAGCAAACTCCAAATGGAAATTTTTAGCTGGATTACCCAACCCCTGGATAACAATGGGAACACTATTACTGATCTGAGAAAGAATACCACCACCTGCAGCATGATGGAGTTGTGATACTGTCACAGTTATCACTGGTGGTGAACAGGGATTGAATGCCAGTAGAAGAAAATGCTCTGATACAGTATCTTAGACATCTGAATGGTTCAGGGTAGTAATAGTTACAAAGCAATGGAATTAGATGCACTTCAGATATGCATCTTGAGTGAGATAGACGCATATGAGAAATACAATGACAGGTTGAAGGTGATTAATTACCAGTTTAAGAAAGAGTCTAAAAGTCAGAGGGCCTATTTTATAGCATATAAAAAAGTCTTATCTTTTGGAGTCAGAAAGAAGAAAAATCTGAGGATCAGGCCCACAACTTAGTTATAAGGCTAGCAGAGATCCAGAGAAATGTTGAATTCTCAATCCTGAAATGTCTGTTGTGCCAAGTCAGGGATCTAGTTGGGAAGGACTAACACTTTTTCACTTGAGACAAGAATATCCAAGGCAACATACTTAAGAACCTTGAAACTCCAGATTCCCCAAGACCTTCTAGCTTAAGGACATTCTCCATTGCTCCCTCTCAAAGGCTAACAATCTCCTTCCCTCACTATCCACTCCTTTCTTGAAGATGATATGGAGCCTCTATCTTACAAAGCAAAATCAATCCCCTTCAGAATCTACACATACTTTTTACTTCCAACCCATACTAAAGTACAATCACAAACTAATCCATTCTGGAAAGTGCTGAGTTTGCTTTGTAAGGACAGTTACTACCCCACAAAGGAGTTAAGGACCTATTAATTATTTATCAGCAGGAAACAGGACAATATGTATGAGATTAAATCCTGAAGGTGCAGAATCAAAGGCGAAGGGATATAAAGTTGAAAAGGGGATAGCTTATCCATACAGAAACTTGCTCATCTGAGAGAAAATTTAACACCCTGGCAAGGTCCTCATAATACAATATTAATGCACTGCCAAGTGAAATTTTGGAAACTTAAAAAATGAGATGACTTACACAAATTGAATTAAAACTGGCAGAACAACCATGGTCCACCATGGGAATAAGGATCAAAGGGCTCAAGAAAATGAGAACAAGAGAGTAGATATGTTATGCAAGATCAAAAAACCTACCTGGTGACTATGGCCCATGGGAAGACCCAGAAGACATTCATTTCCCCAGAATAATTAGAAATGTGTCATTGAGAAAGGTTTTAGGACAGAATGGATAATAGGAGATGTTACAGAATTATATTCCCTGTTATCAGTGTAGATGATCAAATATCAAAACAATAGAGTATTGGCCCTTAATTGTGAAATAAAAATAGACAAATTTATTTTAATAAATGGCAAGGTGAGATTGATAGCATAGGGTGCTTAACCTTCAGAGAGTTAGGCAAATTCTTCAAAAGTATAATTTTACAAAATAAATGGGCATCAATATCTGATCAATTTATAAAATGTAAGGAAATAGAGAATTGCTGATGAGGCCGTTAGCTCAATAAAAAATCCTGACTACTTGCCCATTGCCTGAAATGGAGTCATTGTTTTAGCTCTATATCCTACTGAAAAAGAGTATATTCTTCTGAGGACGCTGATTATCTCATAGAATCTGATTTAGATGATGATATTCTGAACTTCAAGCATGAGACTGATGCCATGAGGGAATGAAGTTTCTGGGGAAAAGGTCATGTGAGAGGGCTATGTGTATTGTGCATTTGGTAGGTATGTGAATTGTCATGGAGGACTTCTAAAAACTGTATTTTTCCTAAAATGAGAACATTATTTCCTATCACAAATGATTGGGCTGGTTGCGGTGGCTCATGCCTATAATCCCAGCACTTTGGGAGGCAGAGGTGGGCGGATCATGAGGTTAGGAGATGGAGACCATCCTGGCCAACATGGTGAAACACCATCTCTACTAAAAATACCAAAATTAGCTGGGCATAGTGGCGCATACCTGTAATCCTAGCTACTCAGGAGGCTGAGTCGGGAGAATTCCTTCAGTCATGGAGTCAGAAATTACAGTGAGCCAAGATTGTGCCACTACACTCAAGTCTGGGCTACAGAGCAAGACTCCATCTCAAAACAATAACAACAACAAAAGCAAAATGGTCTTCCAGAACATTGGCAGTCTGCCATCAAGAAGTGCTTAGCTCTTTCTAGCTTTTAGCCATGCAGCAGCCATTCTTTGCTTTTCTTAGCAGCTCCAACTTCTCTGGTAAATTTCCTCACAAATTGTGGCAGTGTTAAAAAGTTTAACATTCCAATCTATGCTTCTCAACTTATCTAGAGTGCTGTGATCAACTTGGGCTACACCTCCTTGCATTACAGTATACAAAGTACCCCAAGGCAGGGCATTAGTAGGATTCTGCCCATGTGTTTCACTTCTATCAGTGACCACTATCCAGCACTATCTGTTATTCAAAGTCAGAAAAAATTGTGACATACATTTTGTCCATGTTTATGTTGTGGATTGTGAAAATAAGAACCAAGACTATGACTGTTGGTATATAGCAAAAAGTCTAATATCCAAAGGTTTACATCTACGCCTCTCAGTGGATGATCACAGTCGTTGGTCCAGAAAAACAATTGATGACATGAAGGCTGAAAATACCCCAAATGTGGTAAATTGAAAATATCATGAAAGAACAGTTTAAGCATTTCCATTTCTCTACAATGACCCCAAATTTATGAAAAGAGATTAGTCAAAAGTGCACATTCAGTCTCCTTTGCAATTCTGCTACACTTTACAGATCTGCTATAAAATCCTGAAACTGATTTTCAAAGCAGTCTTTCTCACTGCTGCAGGAGCGGAGGTGGGTAGTGGAGGGCTCTTTAAATGTTTCCCAGAGACCTTCTGGCTTTTACTGTACCTATGAAGTTAATTTAAAAATTAATAATAATAGTAAGAGGCCCAGATCATCAAATTCCTTCAAGGCTTTTAAAGTTATTGACAAAAGCAATATTCAATTCTAAAATATCCTTAAATTATTTACTTGAAATATATATACAAGTGTTAGAGCTATTGAAAAACTCAAATGTTTTACTTTTACTTCTAATTAGTCACAACTCACCATACATTAAGGTCTTTCTACTTTTGATACTACAGTCATCCAGAAGTTATCACTCTCCTAACTTAAACCAGAAATGTGACTAGCAATCTATCTATTTCCAAAATCTCAAGAGGCTACTTTCTGTATTTATTTTATAAAGCATTCAGCGTTTTTTTTCCCTCGAAGCAGGGAATGAGAAAAAGACTGAGTTGTAGCTTATTAATTTGTAGCATAATTTCACAAAGCAGGATTTAAGAAACAGGTAGATTGGAGAAAAGAAGAGGAAAAGCCAGACTTAAGGTTCATTATTGAGGTCACTGCTGTAGATAATGTAACCATTACTACTGCTAATTCATCATTAACCTTAGAATATATATCAAATGCAACCCAGAACTGTTGGTCTGTTGTGAAAATCCTGGATCATTTATTGCTTCCATCTCCTTTTGTAGGTTGCTTTCTTGGGTTGCTCCCTGCATTTTCTGAGACCGTAGCAGTAGGTTACACACATGCTGCACTGTAGTCTGTTCTGAGTCAAAAATCAGAATTCATGCTTCATGCAAACTTGAAGCAAATGGCTAATACCATGGCATGAATCTGATCTCTCAAGAAACTGACCGACAGAGCTGAAACTATATTCAATTGCGTATTGAAACACAAACTGATTGTTTTTAAACACAATGGTGATTAATTTTAAGAAACATAAATTTTAAATCAAGATCTATCGTATAGACAATATCAATGGATTATTTACTATTGTTTTTGTCTTTAAAGACCATAAAACTCTAATAACATTCAATAAAAAAAGTGTTTCTAGCAAAATAATGAATAATTTGACTTACTTATATTATTGAATGTCTTCAGCTTGACACATCACTGGTGATGTTGACAAGTTACATGGAATTATACTACATTACTTGTGTGATGGAGGGCTGTAACATGGGTCACCAAAGGTTTCTGCTACAACTCACTTTTAATATTCTAAGGACCTGGCTACCTGACTAGTCTATTATCTCTTTTCCCATTCACTGTCTTTCTGGGTAAATACCTTTTTGATTCCTTTAATTTTATATTGCTAGGAATTCTGGAGTGAGTAGAGATAATTGCTTGTTTCACTGGAGATACCAAAGAAGCTTATTTTATTGACCATTTTTAAAAGAGGTACATTGAGTAAATCATTGAAGAATTTACACAGTTACAAAATAGCATAACATTCAAATGCAGTTAGTTATCAAAGACTAAGATTTACCATATAGATTATACTGTCAAAAAAATCAAATAACACATTCAATTTGTTTACATGCTCAAACTAAATATATGTTTCATATCAAAATTAAATTACACAGAAAATAATTTAAATTTTTCACAGGTGTATTTTTCTATCTGGAAATATAGTGCTATTTTATAAAAAAACATGTGTAAACTCAACATAAAGCCCAACCAAATACATGTTAAAGTTTTTAAATGATCATTGTAATTTTGACTTTGATAAAAATGCTTTGTTGACACTATATGAATGCAAAGTTTTTCAGGACAAACTATGTTACTTTTAATTAAAATCATTTATGGCCTAGTTCATTGCACTGTAATAATCACATTTTTCAAAAATATAAAATATATTTGCATTATATGTAAGATTAAATTTAATGAAAATTACTTGTAATTTATTGATGTATTTATGACACTCTGCATTGTTTTAAATATCTACTGGAAATATATTTATTTATAATTTTCTTTAAATAGAGAAAATGTCTCATAAAGAAAATACCAGGATTTCTTTCTTCAACTGATAAGTAATTTTATGACAATAGTGATTAATTTTAAGAAACATAAATTTTAAATCAAGATCTATCAAAAAGACAATTTCAACAGCATACTGTTATTTTTGTCTTTAAAGATGATAAAACTCTAATAATATTTAATAAAATAATTATTGTGTTTCTAACCAAGCAGTGAATAATTTGACTGAAAAGTGTTGTTAAATATCTTCAGCTTGACACATTGCTGGTTATATTGACAGGTTACATGGAATTAAAGTACATGCTTACTTGGCTGATATTACATATCATCAGAGTGTTTCAAATAAGAGAATGTTAAAATTCATGCTCAACTAAATGTGACATGAAGATAAATATATTAAAAATCATTCTATCCTTCCTAACATATGCTAATGATGTTAATTATGAAAACATGCATCATATAATCTTATTGTGCTAAGGTTTTCAATTAGACAGTTATCTCAGAAGTAGGGCTGTCCACTGACTATCTTAACTATCCTCATCTATGATTGCAGGTTGGGTAATTCAGGTAGCAAACTGTGAGATGGACAATAGCATGTGGAAGTCTATTAGGGAATATTCTTGGGGTTAAAATCTGTGGAGGGGAAAGAAAATGCAGTAAATTCTTACAATTTTATGTTGACTTGGGATCCATTTTGAATGTAAGTTTAACTTTCTCATGCCAGAGGCAGGGCTCAGGCACCCTTGGCACAATTTCCAGTTCTACACCACACCCAAATGGCTTAAGCCTGTGGCCAGAAGTAAGAACTTAAAGGCATCTCTTTCACCAAGCTGATTGGGATTCCCACTTTCCCCTCTCCTTCTGCTTCCTTTAAACAGACCATTCAGGTATTTGTCCATGAACTTAAAGTGACCCAAATTCTGTTCCCTTAGGAATACTGCTAGTTGTCGTTCACTTTTCTCTCTCTGCCTGGCTTTTCATTCCTGCCTAGTGAGACATGAAGACAGATGATTGCCTTCCCGACTTTTTATGCCCTTCTAGCTCAGGATCTGTAAGAATCTTAGTACTTGTTTTCTATTGTGGTTGTGTACTGAATTTGTGCCTTTCATCTGGAGAACTAAGGATTGCCCCAGGCTAGGTTTTCCCTAGTACTTGGAGAGAACACAAAGTTGAGCTCCCAGCCTCAGAGCAATGGTTAGGCAGGCATAAACTGGACACAGGTCAGGCAAGAGCCATAAGAGAAGCTGCCAGTGATTATCTTCACATAAGAATTTTATTCATATGATTTTTAAATTAAAAAAAAAAACCTTTTCATTGTGGGTTGGACCACTAGGCATTAGATCATATGCCAGTAAAAAATTATCCCATGAATGACACACTAGAAACAGCCATGTCCTTCTTCCCTTCATTTCCTGTTAGGGAAGAGTTCTAGATGCTCTGATCTTAGTTTATCTAGGGGCTCTCAAAATAAGGAGAAAGCAGGATTAAGCAGTGAGAAAGTTAAGTGGGATGCAGTCTCAACAAAAACCTCAGCCAGTTTCAAAGAGACTGCTGAACCTGTAATTGCCCAATGGATTCTTCTTGCCCAGGGCACAGATAAAATTAATTTACTGAGACAGCAGTATTACAGTTATAATTGGCTACATATCTAGCCAGTTATCACAAGGCTAGATGTACAGACAATGAGAATTTATTATTTAAATTAAGTCTCTTTGAAAATTCAGAGGCTACAGTTTTTCAGGGATTATCTGGTGGGCATGGGCTAGGGAATGGGTATGCTAATTGGTCTAAAGATGAAATCAAAAGGGGTAAAAGCTGTCTTCTTGCACTGAGTTGGTTCTTGGGTAGGATCACAAGACCAGTTGAACCAGTATCTTGGAATGGGTTACCAGTTAAGGTGGTGCCAGCTGACCTTATCAGAATGCAGGATTTAAAAATACCTCAAACTCCAATTTTAGGTTTTTACAATAGTGATGTTATCTGTAGGATCAACTGGGAAGGTTAAAAATCTTAGGACCTCTTGCTGCGATGCCTGGTGATTGTTTAACTGTGCCTTCAATTTAGCAGAGTTTAGAACCCTCCCATAATCCTAATCCTGTGGCCTTTCATTTGTTTAATAAAGGTGATTTTTGTATTCTCAGACAAATAGGGGGTAATTTTAGAAAAGGCTATTCTTATCCTTGCTTTAATGTTCAATTATAACCTAAATTTCTCCTTGAGCTAGCTTTGCATATTCACAGAAATTAACAGGTAGAGCTTGCAGATAGAAACAGCATGGGGAGTCAGCTATGTCAGATCTCTCTTACTATCATAATTTTGCAAAGGCGGTTTTAAGACTGAGATGGCTTATTCAAAGTAGTCTTGAATTGGGGTGAAGGGGCTGAGCCTTTTGTCTCCCACCTAAAGCAGCCATTGGTTGGTGGGCTGCCTCAGAAAGTTAATGAAACCTTAAGCAAAACTGTTTTCTTTAGGTAATGTAAATCCACACAACGGCTAACAATCTAATGCACTCTGGTGGAAGTGCTCCAGGAAACTGAAGAAAGATGAAAGTTTTTCATTCTTTTTGTTTGTTTTCTGAGACAGAGTCTCACTCTGTTGCCCAGGCTAGAGTGCAGGTGGCACAATATCAGCTTACTGCAACCTCTGCCTCCCAGGTTCAAGTGATTCTCCAGCTTCAACTTCCGAGTAGCTGGGACTACAGGTGCATGCCACCACGCCAAGCTAATTTTTGTATTTTTAGTAGAGATGGGGTTTCACCATATTGGCCAGGGTATTCTTGAACTCCCGATCTCGTGATCCATCCTCCTCGGCTTCCCTAAGTGCTGGGATTACAGGCATCAGCCACTATGCCCAGCCAAAAGTGTCTTATTCTTGAATGGGAATCTGGGTTCTGTGTCACACGATCCACTACAATTTATCCTTTTGCTACACTGAACTAGGTATTCACATAAGTTTTTAGAGTAGCTCCTCTAGAATTCTAGAATATTTATTTTACTAAGTGAGACATAAAATGGGAAAGCTAGTGGGACAAATTACATCTCCTAGGATTGCAGCTGGGCTGGGAACAGTAACTTGTATGCATCATGCCTTATTATCTCCCTTCATATCATCATCTAGAGTCCTGTCAAACTCAAAAAGCAGCTATGCCAGTATCAGTGGCTAAACTGGTGATATGATTTAGATTCTCATTCATCAGTGAAAGAATATAATATTTGTAGGACGTCCAGCTGGACCAGGTCTTTTTGGATGATGTTAAGGTAGAAGGTAGAAGAAACAACATAGCTCTGGGCAAGATTGTAAATGAATACTGAGGTCTGTTCCAAGTAAATACAAAATGTCTGAGATCTGCTTTCCTGATAAAAATGGAAAAGAACCAATTTGCCAGATAAATGGCTGCACACCATGTAGCAGAGCCCACGTTAATTTTCTCTAGCAAATATATTACATCTGGCAGAGCATCTGCAGTTGGGGCTGTTACCTGGTTGAGTTTGTAGTTATCCACTGTCATCATTCAGGCTCCATCTGTTTTTTTTTTTTTTTTTCCTGGAGCCAGATGGGTAAATTAGATGGAGATGTGATGGAATCGTAGATCCTTTAGGTCTTTAAGAGTTGTGCTAATTTTTGCCATTTCCCCTGAGACTTAATATTGTTTTTTATTTACTTTGTACACTAAGGACTGGTATTTTTAACATCCACATGTATTTATTTTGTTCTGAAAGCATGAGGTTTTGAATTAGAGATCAGGCTTATTATTACAGAAACAACAGCACTTATTCCCTGTGCCCTAATCTTTCTGGGGTAATACAATAAGGACAGATATAACCTGCATATTTGTAGGAGAGAGACCTGGAAATTATGTATATCAGAGCTTATATAGGAACTCTTTTATAGTTCCCCATCACCTCCCACACTGCACTTAAGCTAGGGAGAGAAAACTTGTTTTTAAAATGTAAGCAAATTCTCTTTTGGAAGAGAAAGGGAAAGTCACTAATTTGTATAGCCTTTTGAGTTGTAAATAAATGACTAAGCATTTAATTACGTTTAAAATTCAAGAACATGGCTATAGATGTAACACCCTTAGATGTGAAGAGCAAATAATTCTGTGGGAAATTGCATTCTCTAGAGCATTTCAAATTTCTTTTTTCAGAAGGTCTTGCCAATGCAAAAACATGAAAATATATTCCTTATAGGGTGTGGCAGTTTTAGAGTTTTGTACTTTCAGAGTTTTATACTTTCAGAGTTTTATACTTAGGCTTCACCATGATAGTTCTTACCCTCAAAGGCAAAGAAAAATTAGAAGATTCTTTCAATTAGGTAATATGTCTAATAAATTACCCATTTGAGACTGGATGGGCTCCAAAGGCCTTGGGTTGCTCTGCCCTTGTGGCTCTGCAGGCTACAACATTTATGACTGCTTTCAAGGACTGGCATTGAACATCTATGGCTTTTCCAGGTACACAGTGCAAGCTGCCAGTGAATCTGTCATTCCAGGCTCTGGAGGATGATAGCCTTCTTCTCAAAGCCCCACTAGGCAGTCCACCAGTGATGACTCTGTGTGGGGAGTCCAATCCCACATTTTCCCTCCACACTGTGCTAGTAGAGGTTCTCCATCAGGACTCCACCCCTGTAGCAGACTTCTGCCTGGGCATCCAGGTGTTTTCATACATCCTCTGAAATTCAGGTGCAGGGTCCCAAACTGTTGCCTTCTGTACACATGCAGGCCCAGTACCACATGGAAATCACAAAGGATCATGGCTTGTACCCACTGAAACAATCGCTTGAGCTATACTTTGGCCCCTTTTAGCTAGCTATAGCTTGAGCTGGAGCAGCTGGGAGGCAGAGTGCCATGTCCCAAGGCTGCACAGAGCAATGGGGCCTAGGGCCTAGCCCATAAAACCATCTTTTTCTTCCTAAGCCTCCAAGCCTATAATGGGAAAAGCTTACACAAAAGTCTTTGAAATACCCTGGAGGCATTTTCCCCATTGTCTTGTCTATTACCATTCTGCTCTTCTTTACTTATGCAAATAACTGTAGCCTTGAGTTCCTCCCCAGGAAATAGGTTTTCTTTTCTGCTGCATAGTCAGGCTGCAAATTTTTCAAACTTTTTTGTTCTGCTTCCCTATTAATACAAGTTCCAGTTTCAGACCATCGTTTTGTTCATGCATATGAGCTATGCAGTTAGAAACAGTCAGGTCAAATCTTGAATGCTTTACTGCTTAGAAATATCTTCTTCCAGATACCCTAAATCATCTCTCTCAAGTTCAAAGTTCCACAGATTCCTAGAGCAGGGACACAATGTCACCAGTCTTTTTGCTAAAGCATAGGAAGATTGACATTTGCTCCAGTTCCCAATAAGTTTCTCATCTCTATCTGAGACCACTTCAGCTTGGACATCATTGTCCATATCACTATCAGCATTTCGGTCAAAATCCTTCAACAGGCCGGGTGTGGTGGCTCACCCCTGTAATCCCAGCACTTTGGGAGGCCGTGGCAAGCAAATCAAAGGTCAAGGGATTGAGATCATTCTGACCAACATGGTGAAACTTTGTACTAAAAATACAAAAATTTAGCTGGGCGTGGTGGCTCATACCTGTAGTCCCAGCTACTCGGGAGGCTGAGGCAGGGAGAATTGCTTGAGCCTGGGGGGCAGAGGTTGCAGTGAGCTGAGATCGTGCCACTGCACTCCAGCCTGGTGACAGAGTGAGACTTTGCCTCAAAAAAAAAAAAAATCCTTCAACAAATTCTAGGAAGTTCCAAACTTTCCCTCATCTTCCTATCATCTTGTGAGCCCTCCAAACTATTCCAACCTCTGCCTGCTACCCAATTTCAAAGTTGCTTTCACGTTTTCAGGTATCTTTATATCAATGCCCCACTTTTCTGGCATCAATTTTCTATATTATTCTGTTTTCACATTACTATAAAGAACTACCCAAGACTGAGTAATTTATAAAGAAAAGAATTTAATTGGCTCACAGTTCCACAGGTTTAGTAGGAAGCATGACTGCGAAGCTTCATGGAACTTAAAATTATGGCAAAACGTGAAGGAGAAACAAGGGCCTTCTTCATACAGTGGCACAAGAGAGAAAGAGAGTGTGAATGGGGAAGTGCTACATACTTTTAAATCATTAGATATTGTAAGGACTCACTCACTACCATGAGAGCAGCAAGGGTAGGGGGATATCCACTCCCATGATCCAATCACCTCCAACGAAGTCCCTCTCCCAACACTTAGGATTACAGTTCAACATGAGATGTGGGTAGAGTCACAGAGCCAAACCATCTCAGCTCATATATCTCTATATTCCATATACCCCACTTCAACAGGGACTCGCCATGAAACTCTGGAGTCCTGCACATCAGTGTCAACTTGAAATTTTTGTCTAATAGTCCTCAAAATACATGTCCCTTTCTCGCTTATATATTTAACTGAATACATAGTTTAGATTTCTTTGAAGAATAATCATTACCATGTATAGAAGACATGGCATGGCAGTTTTTCCTCGTGGAGACCTAGAGTCTTCTTTAATCAGTGTGTTCTAAAAATGAATTCTAACACACTTGGAAAGAAGCAAGGAAATATGAAATTTTTTAAAGCTAGTGCCTTCTATCTTCTAAATGTCTATATTTGATTACATAAATTGAGTATTACCTTGGGTGACTGTCCATCTATTTTGCCCTTAGGGAAGACATGATCCATTAAACATTTCCATCTGCCATTTGGGCCAGTCCTTCATATCGCCACTTCAACCTTGTCCCTCATTATGATGATTTTGTTCACTTGAATTCTGATGATGATAGGTGGACAGAAATTGAGAGGTACTACCTCCTAATGGGTCGACATGAGGCCCTCCTGCAGGCTCAGAGAGTTGAGGAAAGTCTGGAAATGCATGGTTATGGAGCACATCAGTCTAGTTATTTCCATCTCATGTATCACAAATCCATTCTTTCTCAGCTGGGGACTTGATCTTGAGATAGCTGATCTCTAAAATTTAAAAGAGTAACTTTCTTTGAAACTCTGCTACTCTAATAACATAAGTCCTCAGATTTTTATTCCTTCTGGCTACAGAATTTGAGTCTTTTTGTGTAGTAACAAGAAGGCCTCTGACTTTTATGTAAGGGGTTACTTGTTAATTAATCACTCTCATTCCTTTATCTTTTAAAGCATAAATTATGATTAGAAACATCAACTCAATTTCAAATTCCTCAGAGTTACTAATTCTCTCTTATTCTAAAAAACTTGGTATTTTGTACCTACTAGTTAATTTCCTTCTACTGGAATATCACTCTAGTGTACCACCATAGGAAGTGTTAAAATTGCCCTATTACCTGTTGCCAGATTTCTTTGCTTTGCCTTGAACTATGTCACTTGATTGTGACTTCATTGCCAGCTAAATAGCAGTTCATCCAAAATCTTATGTTAGTGTCTGCTTTCTCACACCAATACTGATACTAGATGCCAAATGTTGAATTCCTCAGGAAGTAGATTCTAAATATCCCTTTGGAGTAGCACCTGAGATGGAGATTAGCAGCATGTAGAAAATATAAGAATGCTCTTGGGATCTTTACTTACTGAAGGGGTTGTTACAAAGCAATGTTAGGCCAATAGAGAACTTGGGCTACAATGCAGTTTCAATGAAGGACTCACATAGTCCCATGGGAAGTTTTGTAAATCTGAATTGTTCTGAATTTTAACAAATTGATTGGGCATTTAAACCCTTGTATTAAAATTATTCATTAGTTTTGAGCTGTTCTTGCGAGGGAGTGTGATCTTGGTTGAGATGACTCACTTTATCCAAAGCAATTCTGCCAGAAGGCTGAGAGCCAAGGGCTATCTGCAGGTAACACTCAGCAGCTGAAGCAATAAGGCTTAAAGAGGGATCTGATTGGTGCATCCCAGTAGGCATTATATCTACTAAAGTAGAATAGTTTTTTTCTTTCTCACTTCCTCTTTTTAAAAATGTATTTCATATATACTTTTGTAACCATGATCAATTAACATAGACACTATTATGGGTTGCATTGCATACCCCAAGATAATATGTTAAATACATAACCCCCAATATTTAAGATTGTGATTTTTTTTGGAAATTTTTTTTTTAAATCAAGGCATTCAAGTTAAAATAAGGTCATTAAGATGTGTCTTAGTCCAATATAACTTGTTTAGACATAGAAACAGATATCTACAGAAAGAAGACAACATGAGGGAACACAGGGAGAATGTCATGTAAAGGATTGGAGTGACACATCTATAACCCAAAGAACAGTAAATATTGACAGAAAACCAACAGAAGCTAGGAAGAGTCAAAAAAGAGTTTCCCTTCAGTTTTCAGAGGGAGCATCATTCTTCTAAAGCATGATTTTGGATATCTAGTAACCACAACTGTTAGACAAACAATTTTTACTGTAAGATACCCAGTTTATGATCTTCTCTTATGGAAGCCCTAGGGAACTAATACAGAACCCAAAATAAATAGTATAACAATTCTCTGAGACTTTTTCTTAGTTTAATTATTCCCCCACTAAAAGTTGTTCCTTTACATAGATGATATACAATAAAGATATAATTGATGGTGGCTCACGCCTGTAATCCCAGCACTTTGGGAGGCCAAGGCAGGTGGATCACAAGGTCAGGAGATGGAGACCATCCTAGCCAACTTGCTGAAACCCTGTCTCTACTAAAAATACAAAAAGAATTAGCAGTGTGTGGTGGCACACACCTGTAGTCCCAGCTACTTGGGAGGCTGAGGCAGGAGAATTGCTTGAACCCAGGAGATGAGATTGCAGTGAGCCGAGATTGCACCATTGCACTAGAGCCTGGGGGACAGTGCAAGACTCCATCTCAAAAAATATATATAAGATATAATTGAAGAAACAATATCAAATATTTGTGAGATTACTGATGTTTGTAACATTATACAGATTGAGGATTTCAAAATCTAAAAATCTGAAATATAAAGTGCTTCAAAATTCTGAACTTTCAGAATTGCCAACATGACATCACAGGTGGAAGATTCCACATTAAATCTCATGTGGTAGGTTGCAGTCAATATACAGTTAAAACTTTGTTTCATGAACAAATTTATTAAAAATATTGTATAAAATTACTATCAGGCTATGTCTATAAAGTTTATATAAAACATAAATTTTATGTTTAGACTTGGGTTCCAACCCCAAGATATTTCATGGTTATACAAATAGACCAAAATCCTCTGGTTCCAAGCACTTTGAATAAGGGATACTCAAGCTGTTATAATACTAACGATTAAGAAAAAATCTGGAGAAAAGTGATTTTATGGTTTGATCATTGACCAAGAGGAAGACAGTTTGTGATATTACGTGGTCTGAGTAGCCCTCGCTGAAAAGATAATGTTTGAGGACAGATGGTGTGGTACAGTTGGGAACATGCCTGGTAAACTGTAAGAAAATTAATGTGTTCAAAGTGAATAGAGTGAATATGTTATAGGGCAAATAATAACAGATTTTTTTAAAATTTTGTCTCAAAGAAACTTAAAGATTGTTAGAAATGGCAAATATTAATACAATGAGATTCTATTGCAATACTTCGTTTTTTTGTTGTTGTTGTTTTGTGTTGTTCTTTTTTGAGACAGAGTCTCACTCTGTCACCCAGGCTGGAGTGCAGTGGCGTGATCTTGGCTCACTGCAACCTCTGCCTCCTGAGTTCAAGTGATTATTCTGCCTCAGCCTTCCAAGTAGCTGGGACTGCAGGCAAACACTACCACACCCAGCTAATTTTGTATTTTTAGTAGAGACTGGGTTTCACAATATTGGCCCGGCTGGTCTCAAACTGCTGACCTGGTGATCCGCCTACCTTGGCCTCCCTAAGTGCTGGGATTACAGGCGTGAGCCACTGTGACATGCCTGTCCTATTACAATACTTTGAATAGAGAAGGATGTAATCTGATTTTCATTTTAACTGCATCACATACATTATTTTATTAATAAACATTAAAAGAGCAAACAATAGAAGCAGGGACAAAAATTAAGAGACTACAAAAATTCAGGTTAGAAATGACGGTTTGGCTCTGGGTGGTAGCACCCTGATAGATTCTTTAGATTTATATCTGACTCAATTGTGGAGTTGGCTAAGCAATGTATAGATAATTGTTTTCTGACTCTGGTGGTGAGTAAAAATGCTAGGTCCCCAGGGGCAGCAGCTGGAAAGCAAAGACAGGTATGAGTCAAAAGAGCGTGCCTACAAACTGAAACCTCTGAGGACAAATTGGATCCCAGAAGAACAAACTGAAACACATAGCACAAAATAAAGTCTACATTTAGTATTCAACAACTCCAACCTCATTAATGCATGTTACCTCTAGAAGAAACTGACACCTTTCACCATAGGGCTACACATTTACCTGAACGAGAACTTGAAGAAGCCTAATGAGAAAATCTAAGGAAGCTGGAAGAGCTGTAGGTCTGACTGCTGCCCCAAACCAGCAAGATATGCCAGCATATCAGTGCCCTTTGTCTTCTGCAATTGCACCTGATGCACTATACCAACTCTGAGAGTAAAATGACTGCTGCTTCACTTCCACCTTTCAAAATAGCACTCACATACCAATTGTCCCCAACCCTAACTTGTAATCATACAGAAAGGAAATTTAGCCTGTAATTTTGCAGAAAGGAAATTCTAAGAAACTTCTTTACACATTACTAAGTTGACACTACAAAATTACCAAAATTTATCCTTTGTCATCTTAGTCCGTATATATTCTTTTAAATGTATTTAACTTTTTTAATAAGTCAGAAGCAAAACCATGCTTTTACTTTACATGATGCAGCTATCTTTCATACAACTTAAATATAATAACCCTCTTTCTAAAATGTATATTGTATGTTACCTCTATCTTACACATGAAACCCTAACCTGTAATCATGCAGAAGGGAAATTCAGCCAGTAATCTGGCAGAAAGGAAATTCTAAGAAACTTCTTTCCACATTCCTATGTTGACACTAAAAAATCAACAGAATGTATCCTTTTTCAACTTAGTATCCATGTATCCTTCTTCTTTCTTTTCTTTCTTTTTTTCTTTGAGACAGAGTCTTATCCTGTCACCCAAGCTGGAATGCAGTGGCACAATCTTGGCTCACTACAGTCTCTGCCTCCCAGATTCAAACAATTATCCTGCCTCAGCCTGCCGAGTAGCTGGGATTACAGGCTGCCACCACCACACCCAGTTATTTTTTGTATTTTTAGTGGAGATGGGGTTTCACCATGTTGGCTGGGCTCATCTTGAACTCCTGACCTCGTGATCCACCCGCCTCTGCCTCTCAAAGTGTTGGGATTACAGGCGTGAGCCATTTTAAGTGTAGTTAACTTTTTTAAAAAGTCAGAAGCAAACCCATGCTTTCATTTAACATAATGCAACTGTCTTTCATACAACTTTATAATGACGCTCTCTCTAAAATATATGTCATATATTACCACTGCCTTATGCATCATCCTATCCACCTATCTTTGAGTGATGGCCGTCTAACTGGGTCAAAAACATCCTTTGATATTCTGGAACTTAAATACTGAAATATAAGTTAGACCACTATTATATTGTATTAGCTGATATAGGAATGGCGAAAGAGAAAATAATTGGTTGACATATGGATACATATTTATACCAAAATAAGAAATAAATACTTTACTAAGGTCTGTTTTGGCCATGGGTTACATGGGCATAGCTCATATTTATAACTTCCACAACCTCTTCCAGAATCCCTTTATTTTCTCAGCAAGAATTTAGGACAGTAGTAATTTACTGTCTTGCGTAATTATTTTTTTAAAAAATATATCAAGTCCTAAAATCTCCTACACACACTGGATTTTTTTTTTTTTTTTTAGTTTCCCATTGAATTTTATCAACGTACATGGCTAATCTGAAAGGTTGCCTAGGAGATTCCATGCATTACAGATATCCTATTCCTTATCTTCATTATGTAACAGCAACCCAATTTTGCCTTGATTATTGAGTTAAGTAGCCTTAATCAGTACAGCAACACCATTGTTTGTGTGTTAGTTCGCTGTCGTGAGGAGCTGACATAGGCAGACAACAGTCCTAACTGTCATTGTAATGGAACAGATGCTTTATGTCTTCTGGTGACACATTGAGAATCAAGGTCTCTAGACCAAGCAGGCCCAAAGTTGGGGTGACTGAAAACAAACATTTCACTAATAAATTGTCCTGAGTAATAATAACAGAAAGATTTATCTGATGTACCTATGACTCCATCCCTTAATTCCAGACTCAGGAATTCTAAATACAGAAGACACATCATTGTATATTGGTCTATGATTTAGAGAATATGTACGTATACCCTGTTATGAGGATAAACTTCAGCCACACAAGGTGTTTCTAGCTGATAGCTTAAGTGCATCTCTAAAAGGCTCATCAGGGTAGCTGTTTCAGTGTGAAGGAAATATGGTAAAACAAGAGAAGTTCATAAGCATGAGACCGTTTCCATACTTTGCTATAAAATGAGTTCTTTAACAGGAAGTAACGCTATGGAAAGCTTTCCATACCAAGATGAGGAATAAGATACCAAGTATGATGATTTTGTCAGAAGACTTATGAATAGGAAAGACATTTTAGTATTCAAAATAAGTGCCTATTACTATGAAGAAAAGTGCTATCCCTTTCCATGAAGGAATTGACCCAATGTAATCAACTTGTTACTAATATCTGGCTGATCCATCTAATAAATGATTCCATGTCTGGACTCATGTTTGATATCAGATATTGAAAATGAACCACTCAGTAGTAGGTATGGCCATATATGCCTTTGTGAGAAGAAATCCATGCCTTATGTATATTTTATAGGCAAATAGCACAACTGCTAATATTATAACACATCCATAATAATACAGATTATAGCTCTCAACAAACTTTTGATTTTAAAACTATAGCTATTTCTCAGAGTTTAATAAGATTATTTTTCTACTTTTTAATATTTCCATGTAAGATTTTCTCTTCCTACCAATGATAAAACATGAATATTTAATTAACTCTCTCTAAGTTTCTATCTCCCTAGATGTATACACATAAACACACATTCTTCTTCCCCATGGATCCAATAAAGTTATAGATTTATATCACTTTTCACTATGTATGCCATTCTAAGTAGTTAAATATTATTTATAACTAATTCGCTTAACATTTTTTGTTTGTTACAGCTTTTCTTACATAATTGTTTTTTTCTCCTGAATTATTGATTGCATATTTACACTTGCTGTTTTGAAAAATTATTCTCTCTCTCTCTCTGTGTTTGTGCGTGTGTGTGTGTGTGTGTGTGTGTGTGTGTGTATGTATGCATAAGAGATTACAGACTGAAGTGCAGTGGTGCAATCATAGCTCACTGCAGCCTCAAACTCCTGGGCTCAAGTGGTCCCCCTACCTCAACTTCCTGAGTGTCTGGAACTACCGTCACATGCCACCATGCCTAGCTAATTTTAAAAATTTTTTTAGAGCCTCGTGTCTCACTATGGTTCCCAGGCTGGCATAATAATTTTTACTGTAGTTTTTTTAAAATGATTTTTTATAATTAAATATAATAAATTTTTTATTCTAAATAATAAATACCTTCCAGGAGTGATTATTGAAATAATACCAGCACAACCTGTATCCCATTTGTCAGAGATAGTTTTTGCCAACAATTTAGTGTATATATTCTTATGGAATTGTACACATGCACATATGCATGTGTAAGAAATATATATTGCTTGTATACCAAAGTACGATAATATTAAGTATACAAACAGAAGTAGCTCAGTGTAATGATTTATGAATACAACTCTGGAGCCAGAATGCTTATGCTGAGTTTGAAATCATAAGGTCCATTTTCTTCATATGTAAAATGAAGTACATTATAATAACTACTTGATAGCTCTGAATATACATATATACATAGAAATAATGTTTAACCAAATATCAGGATACCCCGTGATCCAGTCAAATTGACACTTAAAATTAATTATAGTAGCTTTCTGAAATAGTATATGTTGTCTCCAAATTCTAAAGAGGAGCACCATATGTCTGCCTCATTCTCAGTGATAGAAAAGGCAACGTTCAGTAATGCTGCCCTTTACCTTGTAGAGAAATTCTTAGCACTTCTAATTACTACCTCTAATTACTGAAGTCTTACACATTTCAGCACGGGCAGGCTGAACCTTTGTTGGGTCTATCTTTTACTTCCTGGCATGCATATTTCTTGTTAGGGCATCTAGTGTACTTGTTACTTCCTGTTCTTTAGGTATAATTACCATGACATTGTGAAGCACTGCAGTGCATGAGTGTAAGTTACATGGAATGTCAAGATGATCCAGGTCCTTTTAAACTATATTGTGACAGAGCAAGACAGTTAACATAACTCTGGTGTAAAATATTTAATGTGATTGCTGTCCTTATGTGCACAGGAGCTGAATTTTATCTTCTTCGATGATAGGGATTGCAACTAATGCATTATCTAGATCAATAACCTCATAAAAAAAATTCCGAGGCTAAATTTTTCCCCCAGTGCAGATACCATACAAGTTGTAATGGGAACTACTGCTTAGCCAAGCTATCATTGCGGCAACGATTTGGTTAAGTTTTCTGGAGTAATTTACCACTTTGAATGAGAGTAGAGATCTGAAATAAAAGAGGAAATGATGAGCACCACTCCTCTTTTATATTCATCTTTAGAGTTAAAGGTGATAGAGATTTTAAGTTTTAAAGGCTCTTAGCTTCACCCTTCTGTTCATTAATGGCTCTTAAATGGTTGATGGACCAAAGTTAAGGGTTATTAATTACTAGATGTACCTATTCTAATTATCTGTTGAAAAAAGTATGAGCATGCGGGTATTTTATTTACTAAAATGCAGAAGTAAACCAAGACTCCACTTATCACGTGGTTTCCATATGCCTCCTGCCTACAAGGAAGCCCATTACTTTTCTCAGGGATCAGTTTTATCTCAGAGCATCTGTTGGACCACCCTGAAAAGGTGTAGATGTTTCCTTTCTCCACTGCTATGTAGATGACCACAAACCCTTTGGAAGAATTGATAAACTATTTACCCATATTTGTAGTGGTGTTTCAGTGTCATTTTAGGGAAATCCAGCTTTCATGTCTATGGGCTCTGGATTTAAGAACTGCTCAAACATGTAAACAGGGTGTGAAATCATGATTTTTCCATTTGACACTTTGATATGAGCCTTCTACTTAACAGATTTTTACTTGAGTTTGTTTTCTTGTTATAAGAGTTTAATGGCAACTAGGTCACTTGCTACCTATCTCACTTCTAGGAACACTGTGGTTTGTTAGCTTCACTATAGATTCCTGTAGATATAGATCCCTGTAACTATAGAGACTTTGGCTGCTGCTTAATATTTATTGTACATGTACCTAATTATTTTTGCCTTGCATTTGATGGTTAAATGTCAACATCTGACCTTTGTTATTCAAGAATCATCTCATTCCCATTAACATGGAAAAGCCCAGTTACATGGCTATTAATGTTAAAGTTGTCCTTTTGAGGAAATTAACCATGTAGCTAATCAAAGTATTAATTAATCACGTAGCTAATTACAAGCTATCCCCATAAACTGAGGTTTTGTTTTTTGCGTGGTCTCTGAACAAAGATTTCTCTTTCTAATCAAAAGGGTGATACATGCTGGCCCAAGGGTGTTAGGGCAATCTGGTGTTAAAGGTTTTCATGTGCATCCATCTAAATGTTTTCATCTGGGTCCCTGAACTCACTCTTTTCTAATCAGGGCAATGACTTTGACGTATAAATCCAGTCATAGATAACATTGGCTTTCCTGACGTATCCAGAGTGAGAGATAGCTACCCTGAGCCTATAATTATTTCTTCAAGACTTAAAAGACATTTAATGAATGCCATTGATTATACAATTTTTATGGTCATTACCACTCCCAAATCATTTAAGTGCTACAGCATTGATTCCCAAAAATTAGTGAATATGAGTGTCTCCTAATTAAAATACAGATTTATGGGGCCTAAACCTCAGTTTTTCATACAGTAGGTCTGAAATAGATCTAAGAAATGGCATAGGAACAAATTTCTCAGCATGGCTGATGCTTCCATCTTGGGGTTGCTCCACATCTCAAGAAACATGTGCTGCAACTCCTATATAACTCAGGTACCTCCTTTTCATTTGCTCTTAGTTCCAGTTCACTAAAGGTGAAATCCTTAGTTAATGAAATGCTATACTATGACAGAGATTACCAACAATCTACTTGTCATCAGCATTGTATCCTTCTTGCCATGTAGTCATTGGGAGATCCTCTCCCAGACTCTCATCTCAATTACGAGTCTACTGACTTCAACCTCTCCTAATAACAACTCTTTAAGTTTGGTTTCCCTTGAAAGCAGAACCTATCAGAAAGTCTTAGGTACAAATGCTTCAGCAGGGAGGTGACCACAGTGCCACAATAAACATATGTGTGCATGTGTCTTTATAGTAGAATGATTTGTATTTCTTTGGGTATATACTCAGTAATGGGATTGGTGGGTCAAATGGTATTTCTAGTTCTAGATCCTTGAGGAATTGCCACACAGTCTTCTATAATGGTTGAACTAATTTACACTCCCACCAACAGTATAAAATTATTTCTATTTCTCCACATCCTCTCCAGAATCTGTTTCCTGACTTTTTAATGATCACCATTCTAACTGGTGTGAGATGGTATATAAATGTGGTTTTGATTTGCATTTCTCTAATGACCAGTGATGATGAGTATTTTTTTTTCATGTTTGCTGGTTACATAAATGTCTTCTTTTGAGAAGTATCTGTTCATATCCTTTGCCCACTTTTTAATGGGGTTGCTTTTCTCTTGTAAATTTATTTAAGTTCTTTGTAGATTCTGGATATTAGCCCTTTGTCAAATGGATAGATTTCAAAAATTTTCTCCCATTCTGTAGGTTTCCTGTTCAATATGGTAATGATTGCTTTTGCTGTGCAGAAGCTCTTTAGTTTAATTAGATCCCATTTGTCAATTCTGGCTTTTGTTGCCATTGTTTCTGGTGTTTTAGTCATGAAGTCTGCACATGCCTATGTCTTGAATGGTATTGCCTAGATTTTCTTCTAGGGTTTTTATGGTTTTAGGTCTTACATTTAAGTATTTAATCCGTCTTGAGTTAATTTTTGTATAAGGTTTAAGGAAGGGATTCAGTTTCATCTTTCTGCATATGGTTATCCAGTTTCCCCAACACCATTTATTCAATAGGGAATCCTTGTCCCATTGCTTATTTTTCTCAGGCTTGTCAAAGATCAGATGGTTGTATATGTGTAGTGTTATTTCTGAGACCTCTGATCTGTTTCATTGGTCTATATATCTGTTTTGGTACCAGTACCATGCTATTTTCATTACTGTAGTCTTGTAGTATAGATTGAAGTCAGGTAGCATGATGCCACCTGTTTTGTTCTTTTTGCTTAGGACTGTCTTCGCTAAATGGGCTCTTTTTTGGTTCCAGATGAAATTTAAAGTAGTTTTTTTCTAATTCTGTGAAGAAAGTCAATGGTAGCTTGATGGGGACAGCACTGAATCTATAAATTACTTTGGGCAGTATGGCCATTTTCACAATATTGATTCTTCCTATCCATGAGCATGGAATGCTTTTTCTTTCTTTTTTTTTTTTTTTTGTCCTCTCTGATTTCCTTGAGCAGTGATTTGTAGTTCTCCTTAGAGAGGTCCTTCACATCCCTTGTAAGTTATATTTTTAGATATTTAATTCTCTTTGTAGCAATTGTGAGTGTGAGTTTGAGGGAAGTTCTTCTCTTTCTGGGTCCACAAGGGGGCATAGTTTTAAGGGCAAGAACTTCCTAGTGCCAAGCCCCCCTCCCATCTCTCTCCATCTGGGAGATTTAAAGGTTTATGTTTGAATTTTGCGGGTGCGGGAAGAAACTAAGAGTCAATCACTCCAGCGGAAGTTCTGAGGAACTCCTTTCATTGGCCAGGGGTCTTAGAGAAGGTGGGGGTTCCTCCCAGGTTAAAAGTCCCCTTCTTCCACACCTCTTTGGACTCCATGTTTGGATCCTCTTCCACAAACACTCCCTTCATGGAAGCCATCTTTCTCTCTCCTGGATTTCCCTTTTGGGGTCCCCTTCCATACTGTCTCATGGAAGCCTGTCTTCTCCTCCTAAACTCTATCTATTCCCTAACACTCTTGTGGAACCTGCTTTCCTCTCCTGGATTCCATCTTTCTGGATTCTCTCACTCAGTGTGAGAGTTAGCTGTTTCTTTCTCTCTCCTTCTCCTGTTTCTCTCTCTCTCTAAATAAATCACTTTCTACAAACACTTTTGACTCTGGCATTTACTGTGTACTGCGCCGTGGTGCCCTCTCTCATTCTTGAGAGGGCAGGAGGTCAAGAACCTGGAGAAACATCCTCTCAGGGGAGCCAAGGGCACCCTAAACCCCTTATCCCCAATATTACAAGTTCACTCATGATTTGGCTGTCTGTCTGTTATTGGTGTATAGGAATGCTTGTGATTTTTGCACATTGATTTTGTATCCTGAGACTTTGCTGAAGTTGCTTACCAGCTTAAGGAGATTTTGGTCTGACACAATGGTGTTTTGTAAATATACAGTCATGTCATATACAGAGACAATTTGACTTCTTCTTTTCCTAATTGAATACCCTTTATTTCTTTCTCTTGCCTGATTGCCCTGTACAGAATGTCCAATACTATGTTGAATAGGAGTGAGGAGAATGGGCATCCTTGCCTTGTGCCAGTTTTCAAAGGGAATGCTTTCAGTTTTTGTCCATTTGGCATGATATTGGCTGTGGTTTTGTCATAAATAGCTCTTATTATTTTGAGATACATTCCATCAATACTGAGTTTATTGAGAGTTTTTATCATGAAGGGCTGTTGAATTTTGTTGAAGGCCTTTTCTGCACCTATTGAGATAATCATTTGTTTTTTGTCATTGGTTATGCTTATGTGATGGATTACATTTATTGGATGTTGAACCAGCCTTGCATCCCTGGGATGAAGCAGACTTGATGGTGCAGGATAAGCTTTTTGATATGCTGCTGGATTTGGTTTGCCAGTTTTTTATTGAGGATTTTTGCATTGATGTTCATCAGGCATATTGGCCTGAAATTTTCTTTTGTTGTTTGTCTCTGCCAGGTTTTCATATCAGGATGATGCTGGCCTCATAAAATGAGTTAGGGAGGATTCCCTCTTTTTCTATTGTTTAGAATAGTTTCAGTTGGAATGTACAAGCTCCTCTTTGTACCTCTGGTAGAATTCACCTGTGAATCCATCTGAACCTGGACTTTTTTTGGTTGGTAGGCTGTTAATTGCTGCCTCAATTTCAGAACTTGTTATTGGTCTATTCAGGGATTTGACTTATTCCTGGTTCAGTCTTCTGCATTTGCTGAGGAATGTTTTACTTTCACTTGTGTGGTTAATTTTAGAATAAGTGTGGTGTAGTGCTGTGAAGAGTGTATATTCTGTTGATTTTAGGTGAAGAATTCTGTAGATATCTGTTAGATTGACTTGATCCAGAGCTGAGTTCAAGTCCTGGATATCCTTGTTAATTTTCTGTGTTGTTGATCCATCTAATGTTGATATCAGTGGGGTGTTAAAGTCTCCCACTCTTATTGTGTGGGAGTCTAAGTCTATTTGTATGTCTCTATGAACTTGCTTTATGAATCTGGATGCTCTTGTGTTGAGTGCATATATATTTAGGATAGTTAGCTCTTCTTGTTGCATGGATCCCTTTACTATTTTGTAATGCCACTCTTTTTTCTTTAATCTTGTCTTCTTGCTTTATTTCACTGAGTTGATCTTCAATCTCTGATATTGTTTATTCTGCTTGATTGATTTGGCTATTGATACTTGCATATGCTTCATAAAGTTCTCATGCTGTGTTTTCAGCTCCATTAGGTAATTTATGTTTTTCTTACTTGGTTATTCCAGTTAGCAACTCATCTAACCTGTTGTCAAAGTTGTTAGCTTCCTTGCATTGGGTTAGAACATGCTCCTTTAGCTCAGAGGAGTTCGTTATTATCCACCTTCTGAAGCCTACTTCTGTCAATTCATCAAACTCAATTCTCCATCCAGTTTTGCTCTCTTGCTGGTGAGGAGTTGTGATCCTTTGGAAAAGAAGAGGCATTCTGATTTTTGGAATTTTCAGTCTTTTTTCATTGGTTTCTCCCCATCTTCATGGATTTATCTACCTTTGGTCTTTGATGTTGGTGACCTCCAGATGCGGTCTCTGAGTGGATATGTTTTTTGTTGATGTTAATATTATTCCTTTTTGTTTGTTGGTTTTATTTCTAACAGTCAGGACCCTCTGCTCCAGGTCTGCTGGAGTTTGCTGGAGGTCCACTCCAGACCCTATTTGTTTGGGTATCACCAGCAGAGGATGCAGAACAGCAAAGATTGCTACCTGTTCCTTTCTCTGGAAGCTTTATCCCAGAGGAGCATCCACCAGATGCCAGCCAGAATTCTCCTGTATAAAGTGTCTGTCACCACCTACTGAGAGGTATTTTCCAGTCATGATACACATGGGTCAGGAACCCACTAGAGGAGGCAGTCTGTCCCTTATCAGAGCTCGAATACTGTGCTGGGAGATCCACTGTTCCTTTCAGAGCTGTCAGGCAGGGACCTTTAAGTCTGCTGAAGCTGTGCCCACAACCACCCCTTCCTTCAGGTGTTCTGTCCTTGGGAGATGGGATTTTATCTATAAGTCCCTGACTGGGGCTGCTGCATTTTTATTTTTCAGATGTCTTGCCTAGAGAAGAGGAATCTAGACAGGCAGTCTGGCTGCAGAGGCCTTGCTGAGTTGTGAGCTGTGGTGGGCTCCACCCAGTTCGAACTTCCCAGCAGCTTTGTTTACGCTGTGAGGGAAAAACCTCCTACTCAAGCCTCAGCAATGGCAAATGCCCCTCCCCTAACCAACTTGATCATCCAAGTCAACCTCAGACTGCTGCACTGGTATTTCAAGTCAGTGGATCTTAGCTTGCTTCGTTCTGTGAGAGTGGAATCTGCCAAGCCAGACCACTTGGCTCCCTGGCATCAGCCCTCCTTCCAGGGGAGTGAAGCATTCTGTCTTGCTGGCATTTCAGGTGCCACTGGGGTATGAAAAGTAAACCTCCTGCCACTAGCTTGGTGTCTGCCCAAATGGTTGCCCTGTTTTTTGCTTGAATCCCAGGGCCCTGGTACCATAGATACCAGAGGGAATCTCCTGGTCTGCCAATTTCAAAGAGTTACGGAAAAGCACAGTATCTGGGCTGGAATGCACTATTTTTCCAGGTACAGTCTCTCATGGCTTCCCTTGGCTTGGGGAGAGAAATCTCCTGACCCCTTGTGCTTTGCGGTCAGGTGATGTTCCACCCCACTTTGGCTCTCCCGATGTGGGCTGCACCCACTGTCCAACCACTCCCAGTGAGATTAATCAGGTACCGCATTTGGAAATACAGAAATTACCCACCTTCTGCATTGATCTCACTGGACGCTGCAGACCAGAGCTGTTCCTATTTGCCCATCTTGAATCATTAAGCAATCATACAATTTTTTTTACATGTACATATATAATGCTGTAGAAAACCAACTTTAAACTCATAATTATAGTCATACATATGTATTGCCACATTCTGAAAAACAACTTTCTCAGAATTTTCATAGATAGTATATTTTCTATGAAAAATATTTTTAAGGTTTAAAAACTAAAATCAAACTCAATATTTTAAATGACAGAACTATATAATTATAGATATCATGCAGGTAAAACAAAACAGGCCTGAACCTTTGGATTGTTGAATTAATTTGCAGTGTATGGTTTTAATATAATGTTAAGGCAGGATTTGTTAAATGCTTGATAATTAAATTAAAAAATCTCTAATTAAATAAACACTATAGAATATTTCACTAATATTTTAAAATATTGAATTGATAATATTTTGGATATGTTGGACTAAATAAAATGTATTTTAAAATAATTTCTTCTCCCTCTGGCTACACCAAAAATAATGTATGTGACTCTCACTATGCTTCCATTGGATGGCACTGTTATTAAGAAAAAGCAAATTCAGAGTATATTTCTTCAGGTAGAGAGGATGATACGATACATTAGTCACACAAAGTTTGCTTCATTCAAGGTATATCAAAACCTATCTGTAAATTTCCATCAAATTTACAGTAGGATTCAAATATGTTAGCTAGGGATACAAATATGAGCATGTTTTGTTTCTGGACACTTCTCTAAATTAACTAAATAATGTTCCTACTACACCAGTCTTCTTACTTTACATATAATCTGGCAAACATATTCTAACACCGGAAACTTTGAATTTGCCTTTATCTTCATTTAGAATACTTTTGCCTCAGATACTCAGATATCCCCATACCTTCTACATTTTATTTATGTTTCTACTTAAAAGTCATCTTTTCAGAAATGTGACCATTTCCTATCCTCGCCATCCTATTGAAAATTATACTCTTTATTTCATATTTTGTGCTGTATAATTATTTTTACTATTTTTTTCATTATCTCTTTGTGTGTTTATTGCCAATCTTCCTTATTACAAAATAAACTTAGCAAGGACAGAAAATGTTTCTCTTGTTCACTGCTGTATCTCCAGCTGCATAAAGAGTGACTGACGTACTTTAGTACTCAATAAATGCTATAGCTAGTCCTTGCAACCTAACTGAACCTTATTAAATGAACAAAAGAATGGATAAATGACCTAGAATTAAGTAAAGCAGGCTGAAAAGTTATGTAAGCATCAAAATCAAATTACTGTATAGAAAAAATTTATATTTATTACACATAAAATGATATAGGAAAATATTTTCAACAAAATGTTGCTCATATTTTATCATGGTCATGAAATTACAAATTTTTTCACTTGATTATGCATATATTCTATCTTTTTTACAATTAACATATTCTATTAATTAAAAAAATTATATTTAAATTAATCTTCAAATACCTATATTTTGAAATTAATTTGAAAGATAAATTGTTTAGCTACATTTGACATTTTTTAAACAAAGTACAAGCATAGATTGATTATTTTAGTGGCATTGAACATATTTAGAAAACAAACCATGTTCAATGCACATGAAGTCAGCATACATTATTCAAGATAGAATGTAATAAAAAACAATTTTTTAAAACTATCCCTTTTTTGAGAAATAGGTATAATTCAAAATCTATGAAAATCCTGGAATAAGTTTTTACATATTGTTTTTCTTTCTGTCTTCTAGTGACAGGTGATAAATATTCAGGGAGTAAAAGGGTAATGGACATTTTATCCTTAGCCTTGAGAAAGATTTTAATATTCAAACAAAGTTTGTAATTGACTCATTGTTATAAATCTAAGTCCTTTAATGTAAAAATTTACATTGTAAATATATATTGCTTGCCTGAGTGGAAAATGTTCTTGATTTTTCTAGTAGGCACAGAAGTTCTATGCTTTAAAGAAAAATAAAATTATTATAATAGGAATAATTATGTCTATTAATACACAGCTCACTTTCTTTATGGTAGTAATTTGAAGGTTGATTGAGGTGTTTTATATCATTTCTTCATTTAATAAGATGAGTGAAAAAACCCACCTCATTCATAAAGCTTTTAATTTATATAAAAATAGAGTATATTTAAGAATCTCTCAGTGGCAGCATGCAAAGATTATAACATTTTCTTATTATCTCCAGTGCATGTTAAATTATTTTTGATAAATTAAAATTATGCATTTTGATTAATTCCTTTTTTCCTGGCAACATATATCCTGCTTTATTCAGGATTAAATTAGATTTTTAGAGTTTAATTAACTCATTTTAAATGCACACAACTTCTATAGCATATAATAAAAATTATGTCCATACATAGAAAACAATAGATCCCTCTGGCCTTTAGAATTTAAATAACTCAGTTGAGTTACAACTGCTTATTATTTGTGGTACAAATGTATATATCTCTTCCACTTAGAAAATCAAACATAATTATACTAAATACAGTTTGGTACTATATCTATTAAATTAAACATTTTATTATAAAATAACCAAAATGTTAGATTGTTGAATTATACACATTCATCTTTAAGTAATTATTTGAAAAATGAATATTGTTAATTTAAATATGCCTGAATGGATACTGTTCTGATGGGTGGCATATTTCTTTTAAATAAAAAAGTTTACTAAACTTATGATTACTAATGGATCTTTAAAAAGAATGTGTAACTCATATTTTTAATTTTATTCAGAAGGAATAAAGAATTATTAATAGCATTTTGAAATTGGAATAATTGACCCTATGTTTTGAAATGCTACTCCTTCCAGACAGTAGAAAAAACATAATAATCAGAAAGGAAAATTTAATGTACTAAACCTATAATATTTAGAATATGTTGTCTTCTAGATAAAAAAGCAATGAACATAATAAATAAGAGTTTCCCTTCTCATTCTTGGTTATATGGTCTAGTTTGGAAACCAAGTGAGAAGAAAAATAAGTAAAATAAATTCAAATATGATAAGTCCTGTACATTTTAAGAAGAGAGTGCTGTGATTGTGATTTATGTTGGGAGAAGGGAGGAAACACCTTCATTATGGAGGAAAGTCATCAGGTTTCAATGTATTTGATTGCTTAAAAATTGAAATATAATACCAAATGATCTACACATGAATGGTGAAAAGAAAGCTATTAGAATTAGGAGTGTTAGTTTATTTAATTTAACATGTTATATTTTTAGTCTATTTTAGTTCCTCTGTGTTTTTCTTATCACTATCCCTGGACTGAATTCCCTGAGGAAAGTGGCTGTGTCCTCTTACAGCCATAAACTTGCATAACACCTGCATTTAGACTACCCTAGATACATGTTTGTTAGGAAAAATAATTGATGAATGGCTAATTATTCCCAGACAAAAGGTCCTTTAAGAGAGTTTGATTGCTAATAAAAACCTAACTTTCCTGAATGCTAGTGTTTTGACAATAAAGATTTTCTATTTTCGCTTTTATCCACTTGATTCCACAGATTATAGAATAATCAGATTCCAACCAGTTTTCACATAAACATTCTACTTAGTCAAAATATATTTAACAGTGATCATTTCTAAGTATCTAAGCAATCGTACCTCTCAGTAGACACCCTATCAGATGGTGCCTTAAACTGATACAGCCAATTATTATTTCTGTTGCAACTGACCTATCTTGAAAAACTCATGATTTTCAGTTACTGATATGAGAACATGGAGGGATGCAATACACACAGAAATATGTGATTTTTTAGTATTTGCTGATGGTTTCTGGAAGAGCGACACTAACACAAAATAAACGTTCGATCTCTTTTTCATATTTGAAATCAAAACACATAATATAATTATGAATTTCATGACTCAAAGGCAAAAATTTCCACAAAAATTATGCATTCATTTTTATTCTAATTTGTGGCCCTGTATCATTAGGTTGGATTATAAATATTAATACTTTTTAATTAAAATATACCCCTGTATTCCTGTAAAACATTCCTCTACTACCCAATTAATCCCATGCCTTAAAGTACTCTTCATATCATACCTAAGATTTCATACTAATTATTTACTTTCTGTTGATGTACTAAGTTTCTACCTGAATTTTTTCACTGTCAAAATCTTTTGCAGGTTGAGTTTGTGTCCTTTTTTAAAATTTGAAACGTGCGTAAATATATGTTAAAGATATTACTGGTTATCATCAATTTTATATGGCATTTTTCCTCTTTCTAGCACTCCTGATATGCCTAACCTAGTAGAAGAAATTTGTCTCCCCTCAAATTGAGAAAATGTTAACATATTAAAAGTTGCTAAACAGAAAATATGATCCATTTAAAAACACATAGACCACTTAGACTTATTACAGATGTGATGAAGTGTAGGTTTTCTAGGTTTCTAGGACATTCATACCTCATTCAGTTTTACTCTGATCACCAGTAACTGTTTCCCTGCATACTTACATGAACCTCACACTAGAGATTCAATTACCACAGTTGTTTTTCAGAAGGCTTGCAAGTGTCCCAAAGAGACAGACCCTTCTATTTTAAAAATTCTATGGTACAATGTTTTAAATGGCTTTGTGATGATTCTTAAAAACACTACTTCCTCATCTTTGGGATAGAAGACTTCTGCTTTTTCCACACGTAGAATTTTGTGCATCACATTTCTTTTTTCTTTCTCTAAAGTTTCAATCATCACCTGTGTTCCCTTTACCTTTTTCTGGTTTTATTAAGTCTTTATGAGAAGAAAACAGGTTCCTTTTTTTTTTTTTCCCCTTTTGCACTGGATTGATTCTTCCTATATTATTAAAGGATCAATTAAAATGATGGGGTAGAGAAGAATGGAAACAAATGGGGCATGAAGTGATTAGTACTTGGAGAAACCTAGCCAAAAAAGAAATGGAAAACCAGGAAACCTTACTTTTCAACAACCCACCTAACACTTGCTTTGAAATTTCTTGCTTTGCATTATTGAGCACTCGAATTTGGGGACTTGTCTTTTTTTTTTCTTTCCATTCAAGTTACATTGACTACCACACTTATGCGTGTACACTTCAGGAAATTTTTATAAATCTCACCTACATATTTAGATTTTCCTTAAGTGAATTTACAACTCATTAGTTCTCCAAAGAACTTTTCCCATAGGATTCACTGAGCTGCTGTTCTACTGAGCCAACTGCTCAGTATTCCGGTGGCCTTTGCTAATCTCAATTCCCTTTGTCTGCAAATCGTTTCCTATATCTTTCTTAAATTTTCAGGACCTCATAAATCAAGAAATAATTGCTGTCTACTACTATAGAATATTTGAGGACTTATTTCTATAAACTATGCATTTTTCTTTATTTCTAAAAAAAGTATTTTTGGTCTCCTTTGCCTATAGGCTGGATTACTACAAAGATAACTATGATACACATATTTAATCATATGTGCTTGACTCACACAATTTAAGCAGCAATGGACATCTTAAAGCTGCTACTCCAATATGCTTTAATTACTAATGCTCTTTCTCTTGGAGACTGCCTTTTTGATATAAGATAGAGCTCTCTAAAATCTCCTAACTCTATGATCTTGCTCCCCAGTGAAGTTCTGTATTCTCTGTATTTGAATTCTTCCTTACCTATTATAGTTTTATAACTTGTATACGATTTATTTGTTAGATTTGAAACTAAGCTTCTCTATATTTTACTTGCAGGATTTATATAATCTTGAACTTTACCTTATGGATAGGAAATGTCATATAGGATTTCCTATTTCAGATTTTATATACCTTCAAAATTTTCCCAAGGAACAATCAAGAAAAATGATCAAATCCAATCTTCCAGGAACCTATGTGTTCATCTAACCTTTCCCTCGAATTACTCTGGTAACAATTTTTTGGGAGAAATGTGAAGATTTTTGATACCAGGAAATAACTGTTTTCTTTATGTGTTCTCAGTTCTCTATGGATCTTTCTCAACAGTCACCAACATATCCACAGCAAAAAAAAAATTACTAAGACTTCCAAGACATATAGTAGAAAAACTGATGCCTTATACACTGACTGTTCTTTTTTTCCTTCTTTTTAAAATAGCTGGGTGATATATTTGTTTGTATATATCCTGCCCTATAAATATGCCCTGTGAAATTTTCATCTTCTCTATTGTTCATAGTAAATTATAGCCAGGGCTATTACTAATATGATGTGTTCTTATTCTCGTATATTTTCATCCCCAAGATGCAAGATTTTTGGTGTTTTAAAAATACTCCTTTTTAAAAGGGCTGGGCACAGTAGCTCACACCTATAATCCAAGCACTTTGGGAGGCCAAGGCAGGTGATCACCTGAGGTAGGTGGTTCGAGACCAGCTTGACCAACGTGGAGAAACCCCATCTCTACTAAAAACACAAAATTAGCAGGGTGTGGTGGTGCATGCCTGTAGTCCCAGCTAATTGGGAGGCTGAGGCAGGAGAATTGCTTGAACCTGGGAGGCGGGGGTTGCAGTGTGCTGAGATCGTGCCACTGCACTCCAGCCTGGGCAACAAGAACAAAACTCCATCTCAAAATAAATAAATAAATAAAAATAAAAATATTCATTTTTCAACTATTAACTTGCATTCATTTTCTGAAGATTTTCTTTCATCTATCTTAATAATTATGTAATTATTACATGTATTAAGAAAAAGTTGCTATATTATCAATTAAATATTTTGTTTTATAATGTTAAAAAGATTATGGGATTTTGGAGAGCTGGAGTTTTGAAATATAATACAATTAGTGAGTAATCTTTTAAATTTTCAGAATAAATGTACAAATAATTACATATTTATATCTATGTTTGCCTACATGTCAACATATGTAGATATACACAGGTACATTTATGAAAATATATATGATTAACTATAGATAGACATATGTATGTAAGAATGTCGGCATGTATACACATATTGCCTTTTTCAGAAATATATCTGACATAATAGTATATTCAATAAAAGTGCAGGTTACTACATCTAAATTATTTGCTTGATATTAGAAGATAGGTTATACTAAAAATTGCCTGCAAAAAAAGCCCACATTTAACAGTCTCACAATTAAACATAGAAAGGTTCTATTGAACCACAAATTTGCATAATACAGCTATCATAAGAAGTCTGACATTTGCGTTAGTTACATAATATCAATATTTTTTATTTTTAAGTTTAAAATAGCATTGTATCAAAATATAGTCAGGGTTGTATATTCAGACTGATCACTTGCTGGAAACCTAAATCATAGTTTATTTTTAAAGTTTCTGAGTGCTCACATCTAAGACATGTTGAATTGCTGTTTGGAGAGATTTTTATTATAGATATGGTTGAGATATCACACTTTCAGGAAAACGACCAATAAAATCTTTAGACTTTCTCACATGAAAAAAATCTGAGTTCACATTCCGAACCCTATCTCATTGGCTCTTCTCCTTTCTTTCTAATCAAATAGATTTTTCACTTTGAGTTGTGATCATAATGCATTCATCACTTTAATTAATATTACAGAAATTCTACAAAATAATTTAAATTTTTGCTTTTCTATAACATAAAAATTGAAGAAGTTTTTGCACAAATATGTATATATAATACATTTACTAATATGTTGATTGGGTTATTATATCTTGAAATGGGAAGATCATATAGATGATTCAACTCCACCTTCTCCCCCATACTATTTTATTGTTAAAGAATCTTCTGTGTTTTATCAAACTATTGCCACAGAAGCATGTGCTAAAATGTCAGAGATTTAATTTAAAAATGTATTTACTACTTTTTCTGTGTCCATCCATAATTATAATAGGTCCTTTGAGTTGAAGTGGTCATCCTTTATATGAAGTTGATCCTTATCTGTATTTCCTTTCTTCTTACATTATTTTTAATGTAAGACAATTATTTTTACTCTTTAATCTCATGAACACCTATTTGCTCAAAATGTAACAAATTGTCTTGTGCTATAAAATAAAATCTCTTTTACCTAATTAGCAGCTTTTATTTCTATCCTAGATTATCTGTGTTTTGAATTCTTTTAGGGGAGATACTTTCACTTTGCTCTAATGTGTGTTTCATACAGTGGTACTAGATGTGATTTAAAGGAACCTGCAGTCTTCTTTAGACAGTATAGCTAGCATGTACAATATACGGTGCATGAATGAAACTAATGGTTATTTCCTCTTATCTCCCAAGCTTTTCAGTGCTCTACACCCTTAGCATAATGAATAAACCAGCTGTTGTCATTCATGCTATAAAACAGAAAAAGCACCTATAATACAAAAACAGTAGCTAATTTGACCAAAATTTGAATTAAAATTATTCTTAGTAATTATTAGCTATCATTTCTATTCAATATGGCAGTTAGAGTCAATTTTCTCTTAATTCTTGGGGCGGGTCAGTCATTTTCAAATTTTAAAACTATTCCCACACTAAATATTACCCTCTAAAGGAAATGTAAAAAAGATAAAAGAAAAATTGCATTTGATATATTTGCTTCTAAATATAAATGAAGCAGTATATGTTCTGCCAATTAATATTAATAATAATAATAATTATCAGTATTTTTATGTATAAATCTTGACTAAAATTTATTATTTTTAAAATTAGGTTTAAAATTATAGTTTGAGTGAAATGAATAAATTTTTAATTTTAAATGAATTTGCTATGATTTGGTGATTAGAATAACAAAGGTAATATGATACATCTGAGAGTGTCAAAATATTCTATGGCTAATGGATGGTCTTAGCAGATCAAATGGGGAAAAAGAGAATGAATTATCAAAATTAATTCATTAATATGGCCATTATTCATAAGAAAAATAATTTTAATTATAGGTTAAGAGTAAAGTAAGCTGACATTTTATAAAGCAGTAGTATCAGATTTCCTTTTTTTGTGTGCATGTCAATCTATTAAAACATTTTATTGGTTTAGACATCAAAGTACTTGGTCCAATGATCTATATCTTTTTCACATAAGGTCATCCAGTTATATAAACTTTTCTATTATATTTGAATATGTATCTAACCATTACTCATTGCAGAGTTTATATAATTTTAGCATGCCACAAAATATTACAAGTTAAATATATATATATATCCTTTTAGGGATCAAAATTATTTAATGGAAATCAATTGTTTCATCAAGAGTTTTTATGTATTCTTATACTTTCCAACTTTCACATATTTTTTTTCCTTTTCAAAGATGTACAAAAACATCTTTGAGAGGTTTTAAATGAAGGTCTAATTATGTGACCAGTTTTTGTAATCCAAACTAATGCAAAAGAATAAAAACAAAATCAATTTATAACTAAGAAAATGAGTAAATATATGTACAGTTGTTAAATTGGACCTCTGTCAATTTTTGCTGATGTCCAAAAATGTGAGGTGACAGCTACTCTCACTTTCGATAGTAAGGTTCTAGATCACTTCCTCATGAAGAGCAAAGGCCATATCCAAGAGTCAAATCAGAGACAAACCACCAACAGTCTTGAGCTTTTTTAGGAACAAGTTAACATATCTGAGAGAGAATCAAGGAATTAAGAAGAGAATTGAACTGGAAATAATTATCTGTATGTGTTACAAGGGTCAAATTCACTGATACATAGGAGAAGCTTGGAATGGATTCTTTTAGTCATGAGGACTCCTTAGAAAACTAATATGGGTTTTATGGAATTTGAGAAGCACAGTGGACTACTGTAAAAATTATGCTTAAGAAAGTTTAGTCAAGAAACTGAGTAAAGTGGCCTGTGGGTTGTAGCTGCAAATTCATATACAGCAACATAAAAGTCCTGTAATGCCAGCATACCATATAAGAGAATCATTCTGATGTTAATTCAGATGACATTTGTGGAGAGGTAAAGGGAATTCAGCAAAAATAATGTGGGCATGTATATTCACATCCCAAAAGAGAAAGCAACTGTCTCGAGGTCAAATGTTGGGGATCCTTAAGGGGCTCTGAAAGGTGTCCCACAACAGAATACTTTTAAACACTTTTCAAGCTCAAATTAATCAAAGAATTCATAAGGTAGGCATACATTTATTTCTTAATCCTCCTTTCTTTTCTGGCTTTGATCTGAGGGGTCAGTAAAGACATTTGGCATGGGAAAGGTGTAGAAGTGCAAAGCACTAATTTGAGAACGCCAGCCCCATTCCTCATTTCCATGAAAGGCTCTCAAGGTTAATTCTGAACTACAGAAAAAGAAATGTTTTCTTTTCAAAGGAAGTACAGAATTATGTCTGTTTAATTAGATTGGCTATTTAATGACAATTTAATGACTTTAAGTCATTAGAGGGTTGTCATTATCTTACTAAAGAGTTAAGTCATGAGACCTGTCTTAGATCTCATCCAGGTACTGGGGAATTAGACATCTAGCTTCATAGAGGAACACTTCTGAACAAGTAAAGGGGAAAATAATAAGGTTTTCCCAATTATTCTCTGAGTTCCACTTATTCAACGTGAAATTCCTCAAATTAAAGACATGTGAATGATTCTTAAGAACTCTGTTGTTAAAGGTATTATATCTTGTCATTTTAGGTAATGCTATAATTACAACTGAAATGTTAAATTATGCTAATAATTAATATTACTATTTTAGAGACCTACTACTGCATTGGAATTTTATAAAATTAATATATTTTTCTATATTCTAAAAGTCTCTGAAGATTTTCTTAGCATTTTAATAATATTTCAAGCAACTATCAATGCTAGTGTTTACATTTTGCTGTTAGAGATTTCCCCCCAACTTAATTTGGTTAATTTTAGCATATGCTATGATTTTCATAACTTTTTTCTTATGCATTTTTTTCAAAAGACATTAATTTAATGAACTTAAGTCACTAGGTAGGTATTAGGCTATTAATTATTTTTTATTTATTGCTAATTTCTATGTTTTTATATGTGGACTATTATAAGCAGAAAATCTATTTACATTATTGTAGGGAACCAGCCCTACATCACCCGTGGGTACCCCATGTTTGGTGGTGACAAAGGAATGATAAAAGGACAGATTAAGAGAGATAGTGGGACCAGGCCATCAATCATTACTTTGGAGGAAATAGTGAAGGCCCGAGCTCTAATCATCCACACTATTTATTACAATCACTTTGATCTATAGGGTATGGGTGGAGTGATGGTGGTGTGAATCAGTGAGCCAGAACTGGTGTGTCATCCTAAGGATACATAACAGTGGTGGTTTGGGAGTTTCACAAAACAAGAACATGTGGTTATCTTTAGCTTATTATCTATGTACAGCTGGTGGAACACAGACTTTAAAAGGAACCTACTAGTTTGGCTACATCATAGTGCTATGAACGGGTTTTACATCCTTGTGCACATTGTTTATGGTAACGGAGCATAGGTCACCCTGCACCAGAACATGAGGCATGGAGAGGCCTCCCTCCTCAGAGGCATCCTGTGGCCTTCCCCAGTTTGTCTTTCCTTGTTTATGTGTTACTCATAATCAATGTATGAAGGCACTCTGTAAGTCCTTTCTCCTTTGCTGCTTTCCTAACACATTACATTGCATGCTAAGTAATTAACTTAATATTTGCAAAATATACAACTAATAGTTCCAATATTGCTTAAATTGTGTCAAAATTACAATAAATATTTTACCTGAATAGAAGCTAGTTGGTTTTAATGCATTTTTCCTTATGTTTTACATGCCTTTTGAATTGACTTTTAATTAATAACAACTTTATAATGTAGCCAACTCTTTTGTAATAAAGGATAAAATATAGACATTTTGAGGGAATTATTCTAATTCTATTGGTATGCAGCCAACAACTTAATCAACAAACAAATAGCTCAATTACTTTTAAATATAGCTGGAACCAATAAGTTATCTAGATAAGAAAAGGATAATAAGGCTGAATATATAATTAGACTGCAGAGTGTCTGAAATGTACGTTAAAATAATTGTTTTGTAGTTCAGTGGAAAGCCAGTAAAATTTTGAAAGTAAGAAGTTGACATAGTCGATACTTAATTTTATTCTGATAAATCTCTTGGCAGTGTATGTAATTTTAAAAAATTTGAAAAGACTAGAATAAGAAAATATTTATAGGCCATTGAATAATATCAGAAATTAATAATATTCAGAATTTAACTAGCTAGTGGCTATTTAAATTAAATAAAAGGGTAATTATTGTGAAGAAAGAATTGGCTAGAATCAATTTCTGATTTAAAAATGTAGATTAAGAAATAAAATCTAATTGTTATGCTAGAATAATATAAATTTTATGTGTTCATGCTATCCAAAAATAATTATATACTGATAAGAGATGTGTTTACGGACAATCTAGTGTTTGTTCTTTTTTTACTCTGACAGTAAGCCTCATTCAACTGAATTAGGCTGTGTACTTTTCCACTCTGTGGAGCATTCTATGAAGGACTGGACATTTTTCTGTGCAACTGAGGAGAATGAGTTTTATGTCGTCTCTTATTTATTCTGTCCTGTGCCTGCCCAGGTGTTCTGTCCTCTTGATATCTACCAATTTGCCTTGCCTCATCCCATACCATTAATTGCTGCTTTGCTGATGTATACCCTTGGATTAAAATATTTTAAGAAATACTTATCACATTTTGTATTACCCTGTCTTTTGATGGTTCAGATAAAAATTACAAAGCGATTGAAGCCCTAAAAATGACAAATAAATAAAAATAAGACAAAGCGGATAGTGTCAAGCATGAGAAATGTCTATCTATATACATATCTAAACACACACATATATATTCATTTTATATATAATTATATAAATATGAATTATAAATATAAAAACAAGTGGTCAGAAACCAATTCAGAACAATATTAACAAAGTTCATGAAGAGTCTTGTTACTTCAGGTGCACTAAAAATAATAATACTTGGTTTATTTCTTTCTCTGCAAAAGGTAGAGATTAGCCTCATTTGCCTCACTGCAGACGTGCATGCTAAGCCACATAATCACATTAAAAATGCAGCATTTAAGCTTGACAGAATAATAAGAAAAATTTCTTTTCATAAAACTGATTCCGAGTTTAACCCAGCTCTAATAAAATAGCAGGGTATAAGACCTTAGTTATTCTCACAGCGGGAATTTATGCTTGGACTGAAACCATTCATTTACACTAAATGAAAATGTGGATGTTTCTATCTTCAAAATGATTGTAGGACTAGTCTAATGGCAAAAGTTTAATAATATTCTGATATTTATTTTTGTATATTCATTTTTATAATATTGTGTTATATTTTTATGATATACAGAAGCTTAAACATTCTAGCACAGAAATGAGGCAGGACAAAGGACCCTTCATTAAACTTTATTCACTCTTTGAATTACATAGAATCAGCATTTATGCTTTGGCATCTTTTTCTTATATTTTATAATTATAGTTTCCTACTAATTGTATGTTTTGCTATGAATAGTCTTTCATTTTAATGACTTGGGAGATCAAATGCTAAACTACTCTCTGAGTTTTTTTATATAATATAACCAACTTTTTCTATCCAAATATTTTCTCATATTTTCCTTCTCTTAGAAGAAACTCATTAAACTGGCTGGTTTGTACAATAGTTATACATTAAATAGAATTGCCTCATTTGAAAACTATCTTTTTCTATGAATTTTTATTTTCTTGTTGCATTTATTTCATTAATGTCTGCTATTTAACTTAGCTGCCTTGGTCAGTTTTCTAAGGCTAATAAATATTAGCATTAACTTGACTTAGTCTACTGAGCATTATAAATGTCAGAAAATGATTTCTTCTTTTCAGTAGTTGTCTTCTTTACTGCTTTTTTTCCTCTACATTTTTTGACTCCTGCAAATATATTTGAGATTCTGTTTTGCCATGTTTTTGCTTGACATCAAATAAAATGCACAAATACTTTATTCATGTATAAGCTCACCATTAGCAAGCTTACACAAACCATTAAACACATTATTCGCAGGTTTGTAAATTACATTTTTTAGCACAAACTATTGCTCAAACCCACTATATATTTTATAAATGGAAAATAAATAAACAGGGTCAACTGAATCCTTTTAGCAAAAAAGGTTTTAAATTCTGCCTTAAGTGGACTTATTTCTATTCATTATTTTTGGACACATATAAATATGGACACATATAAAGAATGAGAAGAAATATTTCTTTTTTGTTGAAGAATATGTTTTAGTTCTATTCATATCTGTTGAAGCATAAGAATAATAACTTGTTTAGATAACCATAAGTATTATGTTGTAAAATATACATAGTAAATAAATAATTTGTAAAAATTAATTATATGTTTTTATTTCTGAGTAGTTATTATACAAAGAAAAGCAACTAAAAAGAAATCCACTTCGGTCTTATTTTCTATTTTCTTGCTATTTTCCTAAAGATAGCTATCTATTATCACATTTCTAGAGTATCTCGTGCCCAGAGTGTTTGATATAATTATTGAGGGTACATCTTTTCTATATGTTTTATAATTTTGAGTGAACTAAAAACACAAAAAAGAGCGGTAGTGGTTATTAGATAATGTTATTATATAGCTATTGGTTATTACAAAATGTTATTATGTAGCTATTTAATCTGTTTAACTCACAGGATAAATAGTTGTTTTTGCATATAGACATTTTGACATTTTGACATTTAATAAATATTAACAGGACTATATGCATAGGGTTTGGAAGGCCTTTAAAGAAAACCGCTAAAGGTTAAACAGACACAACACAATGTGAAAATATAACATCTGAAGTTCTCATGGTAATCAAGAGAAAGATGTCTTCAATGATGTTAAATGTTAAATTATTTACTCAACACTTACTTCAATTTCTTTATCACAAAGGACAATTATGAGGTGAGCTCCCCTTTCTCCCTTTAGAGATACTTAATATCCAGCTAATTCATTACTATTTTGGTAAGAAAAATTACAAATATTTCTATAGATTGCTTTGGAAATCAGTTACTACCCACACAGTACATAAAACCATACTGAATTGGAGTTGTTCACTCCTTACAATTCAGAAATATACTATAGAACAACATTCAGAGAGAGATACTGTGAAATGTTTTGAGGCCTAAAGATTTTATTTAAGAATATTATCATATATCAGAAATTTTTAAAAATTGCTGAAAATGAATCATCTCATGTCATTTGATTGATTCTTAAGAAAAAAATGACACCATTCTCCCTACTTCATCTGCCTCCCCACTTTACCCTCACCAAAAATGCACAGATGCAAATAAATGATTTCATGTATATTCCATAGAAGTATTTGATCTCATAAACACCACATATTAAATTGGAAGTAAAGTGTTCTGTCTTAACATATGTGTTAGCTGCTATACAGCTTTCATGTCAATAATAATAATAAAAACAACTAATACTAAAACAATGAGGTGGATACTGTAGATGTTATTCTTGAGTCTTAAGATTTCAAGAATTAAATTTAGTTGTTTCCTTGTGGATCTAAATTAGGTCCACACATACCTTAGTCTGTGTCCTAAATTCATGCTTATTGACATGAGCCTTCTTTTTAAATTGAAAATATGTACAGATATACAAGTCAGTCCTGGGCATTCTATACATGAGTGGGGAACTTTTAGTAAAATTGCTGTAGAGCTGTATAATTAGAACACAGTTAGCATAATATATATATAGTTAATATAATCTACTTCAATTGTTAGTTATTAATCAATAATGTGAATCCCAATTCTATGCAAAACACCACATGAGCATTAAGAGAAATGATAAACCCATTTGGTATTTTTCATTCAGAAGTACAATATATGTAAATTCAGATCATGATATAACACACTATGAGTAATACAGACTTAAGTATTAAAGTAGGTAAGGTAATTAGAAGACATTTCAAGGGGAAGATAAGAATAATTAGTCATTTTTATAGTGCATTTTAGAAGCTGTAAATGTATTATATCAGAAGTTCAGCAAACTATTACAGATCCCAGGCCAAATTAACTACATCACTTATTTCTATGAATCAATCATATTGGAAAACATCCACACCTATTTATTTATATATTGTCTATGGCTGGTTTTGTACCATGGTTTCAGAGTTGAGTGGTGCAACAGGAACCATATAGCCTGTACAGCCTATAATACTTGTGGCCTGGCTCTTTACCTAAAAATTTGCCAGATTTTGCATTATGGCATTAGAAAAATGTCATTAGGACAAATATTGAATTATTATACAAAATAAAAAATAGAAGAGACTTTGTAGTTTGGAGAAAGTAGTAGTATAAGGTGACACTCAGTCCTTTCTACTGAAAAGAACAAGAAATATTGAATAAAATAAAATAATTCAAAATCTATAAGGAGGGGTCAACCAAGAAGGGCCGGTTAACCAAATTTTTTAAAATTTCAAGCTGATATTATATGAGCTATGAAGAAAAGGGTTTAGGTACTAGATCTGAGCATATATTGTTATATCTAAGGATTTAGATTTTTAAAACAATTTTGGGACAGGCAATGAAACCTACCTTTTGTTTGATATAGGCAGAGAGTCAAGTCTAGGACCAACTTCGTAAAGCTACTGGCCTTTGCTGAAAAATTAATATCAATAATAATTTTGTGTGTGTGTGTGTGTGTGTGTGTGTGTGTAGCAGTCAGTAGAAAATCAAACACAGAAATTGGTTGAAAAGATCATATAAATATAATCATATGCATAAATGTGAAGAAATATTAATTATGATAATTTGGGAGGCATTCAAAATTGTAAGAAAAAATGGATGTAATCAAATTTAAAGCATATAAAGCCTTGAATTATTTAACAAATGGGCATAGCCATTGAACAATATTAAACTTATTTCACATAGATGAAAATGTTGGGCTACTATGAAAAATATATAATGCATAACTTTCTAACCAGTATAAGAAATTAACAGAAAAATAAAATTATAAATCAGCCAAAAAAAATAGAAAAAGAAGAAAAAACAAGGAAAGGGAAAAATGCGTCAGAGGTAAAGGAAAACGCTTAATAAGCACAAAATAACATGACAGGATGCAATCTAAACATAAAATAATCACAGTAACGATAAGTGAATTAAAAATGCCAGCATAACCAATCTGGATTAAAAGACATGGACAACTCACAATTTACAAAATTCAGAGTAAAGCATAATGATGCAACAAGTATAAAAGTAAAAGAACTGATAAAACCATATGAGGCAAATAACCAAAGAAACATGATTTAGCTACACCATCCACAAGAATATAAAGCAAATACAAAGTAAATTACTTCATATAAAAAATGTTATGAGATAATAGAGTAAATAAATCACTATAAAGTATAAAATTACTAAATTTTATGCCCTAATAACATAAACTACTTTTGTAATGTTCAAAAATAATGAAACAATAAGAAAAAAATTAAAAAATTCCCAAGCAGTGGGAAATTTTAAACGCAGTTTTTAGAGAGATTTCCACATTAAGACGAGATTTTCTTTTTCAGATGTGTTGGCTCATGCCTGTAATCTCAACATTGGGGAGGTCAAGGCAGGTGGACTACCTGAACTTAAAAGTTTGAGTTCAAGAACACCATGGGAAACAAGGTGAAACTACCAAAAATACAAAAGAATTAGCTGGGCTTGGTGGTACCCGCCTGTAGTGCCAGCTCCTTGGGAGGCCGAGGCAGGTGGGAGGTTGCAGTGATGCAAGATGGAGATACTGCATTTCAGTCTGGGTGACAGAGTGAGACCCTGTCTCAAATAGTAATAATAATAATAATAATAATAAATTAAATAAGAAAAATAAAAAGAAAAGAGACATTTTTCATTTTTAACTAGAACATAGAACATGTAAATACCATAATTAATTATTCATCAAATTGATATATATGTGCTTATCTAAAATAATCATGTAATATATATTTTCAAACACACATGGAATCATTATAAACATTATAGAAGCAGGTGATGAAAATTTTTCATAAATATCAAATAATCATTATAATATAGAAAACATTTTCTAACTACATTGTTATAGTATATCACATATAGTTATATAGATATATAACTATATATGATATATATATGATATATATATGATATATATATGATATATAGTTATAACATATATAATTATATATATAACATATATATAACATATATAACAATTATATATAA